>JASANF010012430.1:0-11841 GCA_030248245.1 Trissonchulus sp. WLG1_4 | reverse complement strand
GGAGGCGGTGGCGGCGGTGGCAGCGGAGGTGGTGGTGGGGGTGCTGCCGATATGATGCTAGTGATTGGCGGCTCGTGCTGCACCTGCGGTGTGGGCGAACCAGGACCTCCCGGGGACGACGGGGCTGAGGGGGAGCCAGGGGAGGAGGGCGCACCCGGTGCTGACGGTCAGCCAGGAGCCGATGGTCAGGTGGTCGGGGCGGAGCCAGACTCGGTGGAGTTGTGCATGACCTGTCCCCCAGGACCCCCCGGCGCCAAGGGACCGGCCGGACCGAAGGGACCCCGTGGTCCCTTGGGAGACTGGGGCTTGGGTGGGTGGCCGGGACGTCTGGGACCTCCGGGCTCGGCGGGGGTTGGGGGAACTCCGGGGGGGGGGGGAGGCCCCGGACCCAAGGGACCACAGGGACCCGCTGGGAGGGTCAAGGTGGCGGATGTGGAACCGGGTCCTCCGGGAAACCCTGGCAATCAGGGAAACCCTGGCTTCCGCGGCAAGCCTGGCCCAGACGGTGCCCCGGGACGATTTGGACCCCTGGGACCTGCGGGCAACAAGGGAAAACCAGGGACTCCAGGACAGCCGGGACCCGCCGGACCGCCCGGAAACCCCGGTGCTCCTGGTGGGGGCGGCGACTGCAGCTCCTGCTCCCCCCGCACCGCTCCTGGCTATTAAATCATTGAAATCTTTTTCTTCTATATGTACTTGACGAGCTTTTATATTTATTATTCCCTGCAATAAAGTATTTTATTTGCCTCTGACATTTTGGTTCACTAGGTAGGTAAGTAGTTATTGTACTAATGGGTGAGCGCAATTGTGCAAACTGCAAACCTGCACGTATGAGTTTGTGGCCAAACTACGTGTTCAGGCCAAACTACCATAACCACGATAAGAAGAATCAGACAGAACGTACGAACTAGGGCAAAAAAGTTAAGAATTTTATTTACCTAAGTTAAAGTTAAAGTTAAAGTCAATGCCATAACTTTTTTACGAGTTAGAGTTAAAGTTAAAGTATGACCCCTATCTTTTTTAATTTAAGTTAAAGTTAAAGTTTAACTTTTTTGCCCGGACGAACACACCTGGTATTTCAGAAACACATAATAGGTAATTTATATACAAGTCCCCATAGTGGCGAAGCAGTAAAGTGAATGTAAGCTTAGCAGGTAGTAAGTAGCGCCTCAGGCGCCGGTCCTTAAATGCACACTGTACATTTGTGCCTCTATTGGACCTTTTTCCCTATTTATTCAGTTGCAAAAAAACAATTAATGTGACCCTGCTATTATTACCCGCTTGATGCTTCTATTTTCCCAACACTTTGATAATCTTGATGGGTTATACCGTATTACCTCGAATGAAGCACCTGACTTGATTAAAGCCCCCCGTCAAGGCACTCACGAAAATATAAAGCCTCCGCCTTGAATAAAACCCCCGGGACTTTATTCAAAACATCCTTACAAGTCTTACAATTGCACAGTTGTGAAATTTTAAAAACGGTACAACTGTAACATTTCACGAGAACTTACCTACAATTGTTACAACGGTAACAATTGTAGGTTTAAGCAACTATGTAAACAACTAGCAACTTTGGTAAGCAGAGCTTCAGCAAAAAATAAAACCCTCGCTTTGAATAAAACCCCTGTTTGGACCTTCACGAAAAAATAAAGCCCCTGCCTTGAATGAAGCCCCCGCCTTAAATAAAGCATCCAGGTACCTACACATGCTGGTTGGGTATTCTAAAGTGAAATTGGTATTAAACTACAAATGTAACGTTTAGGTTCCAATGACAAATGCTTGGCTGCAAACTCAATAGTCCCTCAGTATAACCTTCGTTAGGTCAACTAACTGACTGCAATTGCCCGGGGGCCGCGTATATACTATATTCAGAATCTGACACTAACTACTATTTATTTTGGGAGGTAAAACTTGTAGTATTAATTAACACTAGAAGTGCAGGTACCTCCCAATGGCTCTCCACAGTCTGTTATTCAATCGCGAACAATAGCAAACAAATTTTATAGTACCTGCTGAAGTCAGATCGAACCGTCGACCTTCCGACTCTAAGCAGACGCTCCGCTCAGCCCATTGAACTAACCGTCCGCTGACATGATCTTAAGGTATAACACGAATAAATGTCCACAACACTCACGACTGAGTACGACCTGTTGCAAAGTTTATAAAGTTTCCATCTGATTTGTGGTTTTCAAAGCTTTCATGACAAACTTCAAATTTATTGTGATAGAGAATATTCTGGTATACGAATGCTAAGTAAAATATATTAGTCGTTGTTAACAGTTCAGCTTCCGTGCTCCTATGGTGTAATGGTGAGCACTCTGGACTTTGAATCCAATGATCCGCGTTCGGTGAGACCTTCCTTTTTGTAAAAAAATTTCTTTGAAAATTTTAAAAAATTTACTAGTTTTTTACTTCAATAAAAACCTTTGCAGTTCACTAGTAAGACTCTACTACTACTACTAAACATTTATTGTCGAAAATGCATGAGCTATAGCTCTGGAGCAACTCAGCAAAAAATGTGTATAGAAATTGGGATTTGAAAATCATTTTATCCACAAATAAAAGCCGCGTTTAATATTTCCTCTGGAATATTGACACTCAAGCCTCACCATTTTTCACTCAGCAGAAGAGCTTGTTGAACTTGGTCTCATCAATGTGACCAACAAACATGTGTATTCAAGTTATGAACAATAGGTATCAGTTCGGACGGCCAAGTGGGTAGGAAGTAGGGATGCAGTACAACTCATTGCATTAAGCCATAGCATGCCGTAGCGTTCAACAATAACCAGGTTATGGCATGCTGCTTTTCAATACTAAACCATATTCCCTGCAAGATCAGATTGTGGCGTGCCTGTTCCGCTGAACGGATATACGACTGTACCAAGTAAGTATGCATCGACCCTAACACGCGGGCATAAATCCTCAGATTGAAGGCTACTCTCCCTGTGCGGTAATGAAAACTATACCTATAATGCTATGGGCATTTTGTATTATGCTGATTGCTGACCGTATGGCCGGGTGGTCAGATGGTAAAGCTTTGGAGCATCTGATTTTCACTCAGAAGGTCAGCAATTTGAGCCCACCCCGGGGCTTAGCATTTGATTTCGTCCCACTTGCAATAATTCACTGACTGGAACCAACCACGTAACCTTCCCCCTACCCTTGTGTTTTAATCCACCTGCATAACAATACATATTTGACTGTATGAAGCGAGTACACGTGGCAACATCAAACCATCACAAATGTTTCAGTAAGCATGCACTTATGGGTCTCTCGGCCAATTGCACCAACTTATTCTCGAGCTATTCCAGAATAATTATTCTCGAGGTTATATTCTCCAACTATTTCAGTGCACCATTAAAGAATAGGTCGAGAATAACTTATTCTCCAAATATCCAATGAAAGTTTAGTTGCATCATTTTTATCTTATCAAAGCTTAGCCAACTACCAATAAAACTGGAGAATACGGCTAGGTAGGCTAGGTAGGCTATGAGAGCACATTAGTTTCTCGTCCGCTCACCGCACCTATGTCGACTCGGACCAGTCAGTAACTTGATTAATTCGGAGAACAAACACAGAGTTTCTTAAACCTTTTTTGTTTTGCAAATTTTCACACTAAATATAAAGCTCAGAAGCGCAAAAGGCACAAATATGTTGAAAACTTGTAACTTGTTAACTTTTTTAAAAAGATATTAGCTTATTCTAGAGCTATTCCTGATAAAGACCAGGAATAACATTAACGTAGCAGGAGAATAGCTGGAGAATAAGCTATTCTACATTATTATAAAAATGCCCTTTCACCAAGGGCAGCAGTGTGGGTAGAATAGGAAAGTTGGCTGATCTTATAGCGGAAAAATGCTAATAAGCTTGTTAAACACCCGGGACAAGTTTTGCAGCCGAATAGGGAAACTCAGCTTGCTAAATGAAGCGGACAAGAGTTGCGTCAGAATAGCAGTCGCCCGACACGTTAGTGCTTTCTGCACCCTATTCGCGCGAATAATTAGGAAAAACATTTTCACGCTTACTAGCACTCAGGACTTAGGGTCAGGTGTATACATTATAAAGTATTAATACTCTACAGATACATACAGGTATATATTTCATTTAAATTTCTCTACGCGCAATCTATTTTTGTTTTGTATATAGACATCTTTCTCGAAAATTACAAATGAGTAATGGCGTATTCCAACTTAACATTGTAGACATTAACTACTAATATTCAATACGAATCATAAAATGTTACAATACAACCATATAACTCTAGTTAATACAAATAACTGTAGAATTGATATAAGCTTGAACTACATTTACATATAACAATAAAAATGAATGGCGATCGATTGATTATTATATATATTATGGATGAAAAATGATTTTCAGGACATATGTAGCTTGCCTAGTAAATAACATCAAGAACCAATGAAGTACATGACACTTTTCCGGCAACAGTGCAGATGATGATAATGGCTGATTAATTCGCGCGAATAGGGTGCAGAAAGCACTAACGTGTCGGGCGACTGCTATTCTGACGCAACTCTTGTCCGCTTCATTTAGCAAGCTGAGTTTCCCTATTTGGCTGCAAAACTTGTCCCGGGTGTTTGACAAGCTTATTAGCATTTTTCCGCTATAAGATCAGTCAACTTTCCTATTCTACCCACACTGCTGCCCTTGGTGAAAGGGCACTTTTATAATAATCCTATTTCTTTTTCCGCTGCAGCCATTTTACTTGACGACAGGAAGCTGACACTTAAATTGTATATTTGTATGAAACTATGAAAATAATAAATTCTGAAAAGTGATAGTCGCGCATGTGTATGCAGCACTACATACTTACATATTTCTACAATGCCACTAACAGTACACAATTGGCCTGTTCGTATTTGTCATTATTTTGGGTTAACACATTAATTTTGGTCAACGTGACGTTAAATTCGTGTTCGGCAACTCAAACTAACCTTTTTCAGTTATTCAAAAAAATTGAAAATATTTTAAAATTTTGTCAAATTGACCTTTCTGGCACTTTGCTAGGGCTACCAAAGTGGACCAGTGCACACCACGCGGACCCGGACCAAACAATATCAACTGACACCCCCTATCGACATCAAAATCTCAATTTCGAAAATTTGCCCCATTTTGACCCCCTTAGGACCCCGTATGGGGGTACCCTGAGGGGGCTGTAGGAGGGTTCAGGTTTGTCCTAGACGAAAACGGACTTCAAATTCGTGTTCAGGGCCCCAAATTACCCCTAGTGACATCAAAATCTCAATTTCGAAAATTTGACCCCCAGTGAGGACTTCCTAGGGGGGGTACACTGAGGGGGTCGTAGGAGGGTCCATGGGGGTCCTAGGTAAAAATGGACCTCGGATTCGTGTTCAGGGGACCAAATTACCCCTAGAGACATCAAAATCTAAATTTCGAAAATTTGACTCCTGAGGACCCCCTAGGGGGGTACCCTGAGGGGGTCGTAGGGGGGTCTATGGGGGTCCTAGGCAAAAATGGACCTCGGATTCGTGTTCAGGGGACCAAATTACCCCTATAGACATCAAAATCTCAATTTCGAAAATTTGACCCCTGAGGACCCCCTAGGGGGGGGTACCCTGAGGGGGCCGTGTAGGCCGGTCAAGGGGGGTGATAGGCAAAAACTAACCCCAGATTCGTGTTCAGGGGCCCAAATAACTCCTAGAAGCAAGATTTCAAGAAAAAAATCGAAAAAAATTCAAAAAAAAAAGGGGTTTCCCCCCTCCCAGCAGAGACCGAAAGGGGACGAAATTGAAAAAAGTGGCCCGTCACTTTGCAACTTTGGTCAAACTAAATGTGAAAAACATATAATCATGACAACCCTACAAGCGTCCGGTCCGGTAGAGCTGTTGAAAAAAAAAGACGGAAAGTGTCAAGTTTGCAAAAGACAACTTTTCATATCTCAAATTAGACTCAACTAATCTCTTCGAAATTTGGCAGGCATATAGCCTTCCACTAGGCGAATACACACACCAAATTAAAAGTCATTCGCCTGCATATATTTTAAGTTATTAAAAAATTAAATTTCAAAAATCCGCATTGAGTGTGATTATTCTCCTATTGGTCTACATTCAACTTTGGTTGGTGCAATAATGGTTGCTATTCTGAGCTATTCCTGGAAATGTTTTAGAACTATCCCTGAGCTTTTTCCCCAAGTTAACAGAATGACTATTATCGAGCTTAAATGTTGGTGCAATGAAAAAATTATTTTATTCCTGAGCTATCTCTCGAGCTATTCCTATTCTTGAGCTACTCTGTTTTGGTGCAATCCAGGTCTTGTCGCTATGGCACAGGCAATTCTACTGTTGTTGGTGGCAAATTCTGAGAGCACGAGACAAAAGTAACTATACTCAAAATCCGCACATTGCCCTGCTGATAATTAACTTGTTGTCACGACGCTCATTAATAGTCTTGGCACGGTGGCCTCAGTTGCCGCCCACGAACCATATGGGACAATAAAAGAATATGGTAAACACCAACGTCTTACCGCTCTACAATAGTCTACCTAATACAATAGGTAGATGATAAAATATAAAAAATGCTAAACCTTTATTTAATACAAACACTACTGTTCAATATGAACAGGTAGGGACCGGGAAAAACTGGATCAGCATAAATACACTAAATCAGATCAGATCCGTAATCAAGTGCACACTCCACACTTCCACAGTTAGTTTCCGGCATCAATATCCAGGAGCGGTTCGTGGGGAGCAAGAGCTGCAGTCTCCGCCCGCCCCCGGGGCGCCAGGATTGCCAGCAGGTCCGGGTCCTCCAGGTTGCCCTGGCTCCACAGACTTCCCCTTGCTTCCGGCTGGTCCCAGGGGTCCAAATCGGCCCGGGGCGCCGTCTGGTCCGGGTTTGCCTCGGAATCCGGGGTTCCCTTGCCTGCGGGTGCCAGCACAATAGGGAACTGGAACGAAGACAGGGACATAAAATGACGTATTGCTCAATATTTATTGAAATTTTAGCATGAAAAGGCCCTATTCGACCAACTGAGTATGTTTAAGCCAATGGCACCAAGCACATGACGGGCAACAGTTCGGACTTCTTTCCGCGGCGCGCTGTCCCAGCAACCGCGACAACTCTTCTCTCGTCCAGGTATGATAGGGAGTCCGGCCCTATACGCGTACCTTGCATGCAAACCCACTATGCACAGCAACAGGACAACGGCAAGAAAGTAACACCTGAAAACACCAAGGAGAAAGGTTACTGTGCCAGACTTTTGAGTCATTCTTGCAGCTGCATGGAGCCCACATGAAATCAAACCAACCAAAGCTGGCAGATACGTCTGGCGTAAATGGAGCACCGTTTGGGTGCTTGAAACCTGCCCAGTGCTGTGCGGTCCAGTGTTCGGAAAATTTCTCGACAATTTTTGGACAGCTTAGTTGACTGGACTCTTAAATGAACCTACAAACCTTTAAACATTAATACAATTCCACAGTCATTTCTTGTTTGTCCGGAAAGAAATTTATCAATATTTTGAGACAAAAATTTATTTCCCAATGTTTTTCTTACAAAATTGAACACAATTGGTTCAATTCTGCCAAAAAAACAACGTGGGACGCTCTTGACTGAATAAAGCTAGTTTGTTTTGCGTGCTCACTTATACGTCATGCTTCTTCCTCTCGCTAAGTTATGTTCAAAAGTTGAATAGCACTTTTTATCTGCACAACCCAGTGGTTATACAAGTAGACGTTCAGTCACCTGAGGTGGTGCTCAAAGAATACCGGCATGTTTAAGAGGTCAACCAAAATATGGGTAGAGAAGAGAATCATAGTGACATTTAGCAAGAGCAAAGTGCAAACATCGTGTTTTTAAGATGTTACCGCCAAATGTATATTCGGTTAAAGTGTTCATGACAGTTACCTACCTTAAAAACGTGTGGAAAAAAGCAAAAAGTTAACTTTCAAAATACTTTAGTAAACGAAAAATTGTAAAAATTATAAAAAATTTACCATCATATAGTCGTACAGTACGGCTCAAAATTAACATCATATGACTCCGGAATCAACAATCACGAACTTTGATTTCTAGATACTACTTACTGGAGTCAACTTATTGATGTTATATTTCCATCGTTACTTCCGGCAGTTTTTACATTTAGTAAGGTAGCGCTCAGCAACAAAATTTATGTTTGGCGCTCGGCTCATGCAGATAAGGAGCAACACCAGTTGCAATTGCATATGAAAGAGAACACCAAAACAAGTACGTTTTGCGAGTAAAGTTAAACTAAAATTAGACAGACTTCGTCAACTATATGCTTCCTTACACGCCGATGAATTTGAAATACAAAAACGTGGTACGAAGTATTTTTCCTAAAAGTGAAACATTTTTGGCATGCCAAGTCACAACAGGCTTTTTAATGAAATTCGCTATGAAATCTCTTTAATAGTAAATATAAGACGAAAAAAATGCCTCATAAAAGCGCAACCCCACTTGCTACCGACCCGTTCTAACTTGACCCGACCCGACCCGACCGGTATCCGTTTTTCAGTAGCAATTTTTTCATCCGTTCGGGTACCAAAAATATATGCTTCAAATCACGTCTATGCTGAATAAAGTGCGAAAGAAAATTTTAGAAGTCGGACATAATAAATTTTATGAAAAAAATAGCCGCAGAAGTATTTTTGATGTAAAATTATGCTAAAAAATTTAAAAACTACTATTTTTCTCATTTTAGCTAGAATTAAAATGAAAAAATAGACCCTACTAAATTATTTTTATCCTGAAAAATTTTGCGGGTCACGTGACCTCAACCTACCTGACCCGACCCGAAAATTGACCCGACCCGTTTTCATCTTGTAGAAACTTATAAATCTACTTAAAGAAGCTTTCATATAAGTCATTTCAAAAAAATTTCAGAAATGTTTTTTTGAAAAATGCTTTACCATAACAGCTTCTTGTACTTTAAGTTTTAATGACTGAGAGAGGTGATGTTTCACTGGTACACACAATGCATTAAAATACTCACATTTCACTTCTATTGTACATTAGCGCTAGCAGTTTTACCTGGCCATTTGTAATAAATAAGTCATATACATATTTTTTGTGAAAAGCGTAAGGCCATGGCTAACATGCTATCTAAGTGTCGATTCATACTTACAGCCGTTATGTTCGTGCAAAGTGATCCAACTGCTACAACAAAAACACGCCACAATTTGATCTCCATAGTGGCTGTAAGCCATCTAAAACAGGTTTTGTCGGCTGTACGAATACTTTCACTAAAGCATAAATGCGTTTGTGTAGTTAATTGTTGTGCATAGTAAACCACAATAAGGTCTGATGAAAAATTTTTGTGCCAAGCGCCTCCCCAGTAAACGTAAACTTTGGCATCTGTATAGTTCGCCAGCAATAAACCCTTTTCCGCGGAGATTTTTTAATTCTAATGTTACGTAAACCAGTTAACTTTAAATTTAACTTTTCCTAAATCAAAGTCGCCATGCTCACTAAGGCTTTTCTTTTCGTGGTCGAATTACAATCTTTTCCAATTTGCTAAAACTTTTTCTACATCTTTGACCTACTGTACCACCTCATCTGCATTTCTCGCAAGAAGAACAGGCTGAAAGAAACAGTTTTCCTTCGTCAAGTGCAAAATTGATTTGTTATCTACATTGTAATTCAACTACTTCAGTGTGCATGGCGATTCTTAATATTACATGTGGCAGTTGCTTAATTTGTATTAGCGCCTCACATAAATAACACCAGTTGCTGTAAAAACTTTGGCCAGAAACATGTACTAGTTGCCGAAACTACTTTTGATTTTATAATTATATTCACTTTATTGACAAAAATTTTAGTTTTGCAGACAACAGTACCTAACTACTTCTTTTGGAAAAAATGCAACTGTGGGGGTCGAACCGCATGCCGTAGAATCAGCCCACCATCCTTGAGATAGTGCCTTTGACCACTCGGCCACGCTACTTTCATCGCCGTGACGTTTGTCACTGCTTTTGGAAAAGAGCATGATCACATGTTAATAAATATTAGACTACAATTATTTTCTGATACATACTACTTATAGTTTCTTTAACTAACTGAAGAACTAGAAGCTGATGCCACATTTTGAAGTTTGAAACTGGTAAACAGATAATAGTCCAGACAGTCACGTGAATTGCGTATGTATTTTTCTGAAAAAATATCATGCCAAAAAAATTTTAAAGAACAAAAATCAATCAAAATTGCAAGTTAAGATCACTGAAAAAGTGTTCTTTACAATTGGTTCGTTTAAAATTGGTAACAATGCCGTTCCCAAAAAGAGCAGCTCACTTTATATCACCTTGTCACGTGTTAATTATATGCGCAGTATATGTAGCTGCTACTTTTACACTGCGCAGAGTTGGTTTCAAAACAATAGTTCCTTCTCTAAGGAACAAAAACATCCAACGTGCTATACAACACTGGCATACTGCATAACGCTGCTGTCTGAAATCATGTGACGTTTAACAATATAGCTTGCACACACCCACACCTCTAATGTATTTGATGGACCTACATGATGGCTCAGTTACAAATAACACTGTGAGCAGCAATACATGTTAAATGACCGATTGTATTATAGTATATACGCGGCGGCTGAGGCCGCTCGTGTAAAAACCATTGTACATGAATTTGAGCATGAAATTTGTCAAATCCTTACTACCACGCTAATTTTCTATTCTAGGATACTTTTTTTTGTCTTTACTGACGTCAAGGTACTTTAATCACTTTACCGTTTCATATTATAATAGAAACAACTTTCAAAAATCTAGAAGTGATTGATTTTCCGATTTTCATTTTTATTTTTTATTTAAAATATTCATAGATTTTTGAAAAATTGTAGCTGTTTAACGTTATCAAAAGTGCTGCGAGCCAAAATTTTTCGAAATCGAAAAAAGTTTCCAGGTCTGCATTTATATTTTTTCTTTCATTGTGCAAATTTTCAATTATCACAATTATACGTGCAACCCAGTCAAAAGACCCATTGTGACGCAAAATGTAAAAATTTTCCAGAATGCATGTCTCAGTAAGTTGATAGATATTAATTAAACTCAGAAACCGCATATTGCCGTGATATGAGTAATCAATCAGATGGAAACAAAAATTTTTTTTAAGTGACTCTGGAGTCAGAGTCATTGACGCGAATTAGCATCACCTTAGTCATCAGACTGATAAAAAGCATGCTACACGCGTGCTATAGTGACGACTATAAATGTGATGCTGATTCAGCAGTCATTGACTCTGACTCCGGAGTCAATTAATCAATATAAAAACTACCGGAAAGTATATTGGCCCTGTGACGTCAAGTTGACTGCAGTCCGTGACTGCAAAATGAAGTCAGTGACGCTGACTCTGAAGTCGTATGAAGGAATTTTTAACTCTCTACGGTGTGTATGTATCATATCAACCTTGACAACCAATAAAACAAAGTTTAACAACTAAACCAAGCAAGAGAAACAAAATTTAGACTAACCATTAATCAATATGTCAAACACGTGTAAACTACGACTGAAGTACAATAACAATTTACACACAACTGTAACCTTTTACATTACAAACACATTCAATATCAATTAGCAGTGTTATTCCCTAGCTGTTGCTTTGATAAATAGAATAAGAATGACACTATATCTCACATTTATCGTTCAGTGTGACAGCGGCGGTCAACTTATATGAAGATCACATATTAATTTGTGTTTCAACTGAAGTTTCAATGTAAAAAATATTAAGAATTAGACGCTTAAGCTCTTAAGCTTAGAAAAACTACTGTAGGTTGGGGGTGACCTACCAAATAAAATATTAAACACAAGTCTCAGTTTTGGCGTTTACAGAAAGCTTCAACTT
>JASANF010012429.1:0-62181 GCA_030248245.1 Trissonchulus sp. WLG1_4 | reverse complement strand
GGGATCGGGATTCGGGATCCCGTTCGATCACTACATTTTCATAATCGTACAGGAACGCAAATTATTCAAACTCAAGCCACAACGGTATGTATCGAAAAAAGGTGAATTTTAAATTGAGAGGCCAGGGCCCCGTTGCACAAAACATCAGTTAATTAGCAATAAACTGCGTTGCACGGCGTTTACTGATAACTGATGATTATCAGTTATCAGTCTTATATGAAATAATGCATTTGGAATTTACCAGTAAATTACTGATAAACTTCGTGCAACGCTACACTGATAACACATGAAAATTTGCTGTACCTTTAACTGATAATTGATGTCTGGGCCGGTATTCATAAAAGTCGGGATAAAAAGCTGGGCTTTTTATCCGCAAGTCTGGCTTGAAAAAGTCGAGATAAAAAGCTAGGCTTGTAAGCAAGCCTGGATTTTTATCCGAGCTTTTTTTTCAATCCAGGCTTGTTCAAGCCTGGAATTTATCCGAGCTTTTTGGGGTTTTTGAAAAAATCAATAAAATATGTGTAGAAGCCGGGATTAAAATCCAAGCTTGATTTTTACGAATACTATAAGCCCGGCTTTTTATCTCAGCTTTTATGAATACCAAAAAGCCTGGATAAGAAGCCGAGCTTGGTTTTATGAATACGAAAAGCCGGGATTTTAAGCCGGGCTTGGTATAACCTCGGATAAAAACCCGAGCTTGCACTTTTATGAATACAGGTGCTGACGAACTTATGTGGAGCGGGTCCCAGTAATACGAAAACTTGAAATGCAACGGACCAATCCATAAGGCGGACAAAGCAGCTGGTAACACAGAGTCTGATACCAAGTTTGGTGCTCTTCATTGGGAAAATGGTAAGTTGTGCGCAGACAAGGTTTCATGAGTAATCTTAAGCAGCTGCCGAATTTGCGACAGCATTTGGCTCCAAACGTGTTGGTCAGCACAGGGGAGCTATTTTCAGCAGCTGGCAGAACACCATCTTCCTGCGCCTGGGAATGAACAGAATCTTGATCCGCACTTCCCATTCTGAAACAATTTGTAGCTATATATACTCTAAAAACTGAAACAATTAACGCCTAACGGGAATTTTCGAAAAACTTTGACTAACTTTCTTTAATTTTCTGGATCAAGTGCAGTTGGGGGGGGGGGGGGGGAATAATGGACCTATTTTTTGAAGAACACCTCAAGGGAAGCATTTTTTGTAATAGAACCTCTATCCACAAATTTGGATTTTCTGAGCTATGACCCCTTGAAAAATGCATTTTCAGTGTTTTTGGAAGTGAACGTAGGGCAAAGTTTGAAGCCAAAAATGGCTATATAATCTTTGTTTTTGGATATTTTTGAGTGTGTTCTGATGTTTCAAGCCATCGTCTAGGCTTAGCTGGCAGGATTCTCTAGGCTAAGCTGGCAGAATTTTTCCTAAAAATTTTGATTTTTTAGAACCTAAAACCTGAGCCTAAGCCTAAGCCTGAATCTAAGCTTAAGCCTGATACTAAGCCTAAGCCCCATTCTAAGCCTTAGTCTAAATTGAGGCACAGTTTGAATTATGTCAAAAATTGGACGCTTCTGGTGAATTTGGCCAATTTTTCGGGAGGAACGGGATCAAAGTGCCTTTATTTTGATTCCAAAAAATTGTGCACACTATTCCGACTCCATTTAAACACGTTTAAAGCGCAAATTCACTGAGGGTTCAGATTTCGGGGGGGTTATATCTTAGAAAATCCAAAAAATGACATAGGAGTTCTTGCAGCAAAGTTGCTTCTCCCAAGGTGCTCTACTAAAAAAATAGGTCCACTATCCCCCCCCACAATGAGCTATTGGTTGTACAACAGCTACGTATGTACATAGTTGTGAAGAGAAACTGCACGCGGAAATTTCAGTCACAACTTCATATTTTGATTTTGTGTTTTGGTATACTTTTACACGGTGCAAGGTGCAACTGAGGGGGGGGGGGTGGGGGGGGGAATTCAAACACATGTTTTTTGGGTCAAAGGAACACTGAGGGGGGGAGGAAATAGTGGACCTATTTTTTTTAGTAGAGCATCTTGTGGGAAGCATTTTTGCTTCAAGAAACCCTATTTTATTTGTTGATTTTCTGAGATACGAGATACGACCCCCTAAAATCTGAACCCTCAGTGAGGGACGTTTTCGTAATTTTTTTCAGAAACCGGGATTTTTTGAGCTCGAAACGTCAGAGTTTGAGCTCGAGTCAGAATAATGTTTACAATTTTTTGGAATAAAAAAGGCACTTTGACCCCGTTCCTGCAGAAAAATTGGCCAAATTCACCAGAAACGTCCAATTTTTAACCAAGGCTTGGGCTTAGGGCTTAGGCTTAAGATGGGGCTTAGGCTTAGGCTTTGTATCAGGCTTAGGCTTAGCTTCAGGCTTAGGCTTAGGAACCAAAAAATCAAAATTTTCAGGTAAATCCTCCCAGCTTAGCCTAGTGAATCCTGCCAGCCAGGGGCGTAGCCAGGGGGGGGGGAATGGGGGGAATTCCCCCCCCCCCGAAATTTTTTCCGACTGAAATTTTACACAAGGGTCCCCCCTTTGGTTTTCATGTTCCGGCCGGAAAAAATTTCCGATACGTCTCCAATTGACCAAATTTGGCCTAAAAATCAAAAATTTCCCCAAATTTTTTCCTGGGGGCTGCCGCCCCACAGGAAAATTAATTCTAGAAAAAAACTAGAAAAAAACCAGAAAAAACTAGAAAAAATTATCTAGTTTTTTTCTGGTTTTTTCTATTTTTTTTCTAATTCTTCCTGACGAATATCTGGTTTTTTTCTGGTTTTTTTCTAATTTTTTCTAACTTTTTTCTGACTTTTTTCTGGTTTTTTTCTAACTGCCAGTCTCACGATCTAGTTTTTTTCTACTTTTTTTCTGACCCTATAGAGAATGTTTTCTAGCTTTTTTCTGGTTTTTTTCTGATTTTTCACCAACCCTTTCTTGGACAGTCTCAATTTTTTCAGAGTGTTCCCTGATGATTTTCTTTATTGTTCAGCCACGTTAATGCTCTTTATATACGTTTTCTGAAACTGAATTCTAGTTGTTTTTTGAGGGTGTCTAGTTGTTTTATGCACTGTTTCTAGTATGTATATGCTAGGTTTTTAATTTTTTTCCAGATTTTTTCTGTTTTTTTCTAGTTATTTTCTAACTTTTTTCTGGCTTTTATCTAGTTATTTTCTAACTTTTTTCTGTTTTTTTTCTAGTTATTTTCCAACTTTTTTCTGGTTTTTTTCTGTTTTTTTCTAACTTTTTTCTGATATTTTTTTTCTGATTTCTGTTAAGTTTCAAAGCTGATAATAATTTTGGTTGTTCACTTATTAAATTACAAAAACGGTTAAAATTTTGTGGTATATATACATATACAAAACGATTGAATGACTTCAGCCCAAATATGCATTTTCTCAGTATATATATATATATATATATATATATATATATATATATATATATATATATATATATATATATATATATATATATATATATATATATGTATAGTTAAATGCATTAACAATACATTTTTTTGCGCGTATTACGTTATAAACGGAGGACAAACACCGTTCGCGTCTACCATTCTTGTATTTAAGTGGTACACAGCAGCTAAAGCCTGAATATTTCAAAAAATGCCAAATTTTATTGAAACATCACCAAAACAGGTTTCGTAAGGCGTGTCGGTGTATAGGCCAAAACTACGTTTTACGGCCAAATTTTTTTAGCAAAAATTGTCGTCAAACAAATTAGGGGTTTTTCCCGCAATATGGTTTTTCCCCCGCAATATGGATTTTTCCCCGCACAAACTTTGGACAGTCACAGGTAAACCACAACGTTTTTCACTGTTCTTGAGCTATAGAAGTATAGAGGAAAGGTAACTTGTTTGAAAAATGCAAACGGCGTTGGCCAAAATGCTTTTTGTGAAAAGTTATGACAAGTCAAATATGTGGAAAATTTTGTCACTTTGCAATTTTTCACATGCAAAATTTTGATATTTGATTAAGAATGCTACAAGACTCAGAACTGCACAAAAATTGGTGAGGTAAGTAAGTTTCAGATGCGCTCTCGACCTGACCTACATACTCAAAAAGGGCCTATGTTTAAAGATTCGACCAGAGGAAGCACTAGGGTTTTTCCCCGCAAAAGCACAGGAAAACCACTACCAGGAAATCTTAATTTTCTGTAAAATTTTATCTGTTACGGATTTTTCAGATGTTTTTTACCCTTTCCATTCAGGGACATTTTACAGACTTTCAGAGTAATTTCAGACAAATTTCTGATAAATTCAGAGGAAATTCAGAGAATTTCACCCAGAATTCAGAAACTCTGAATTTTATCTGAAAAAAATGTTACAGGCTTTTCAGATAAATTTCAGATATTTTTTACACGAATTTCGGAGAAAATTCACGTGTTTTTCACATCTGTAAATATCAGGTAAATTTTATCTGAAATTCGTGTAAAACGTATCTGAAATTAATCTGAAAAACCAGTAACATTTTTTCAAATAAAATTCAGTCTCTGAATTCTGGGTGAATTTCTCCGAATTTTTCCTGAATTTCTCTGAAAATTATCTGAAATTCCTCTGAAACCCTGTAAAATGTCTCTGAATGGAAAGGGTAAAAAACATCTGAAAAATCCGTAACCGAAAAAATTTCACAGAAAATTCAGATTCATGGTTTTTCTGTGAAGGCGTGGGGGTTTTTTCCGCACCACTATATAATATATATATATATATATATATATATATATATATATAAATATATATATATATAAATATATATATATATATTATATATATAATGCCATGATAAAATTATGTGACGTTTGGAGGGCGATAATTAGCAGCAAAATGGCCGTTGACGGATCCGATGGACGTATGTGGGCCACAGGAAGACCTGAAAACATGAAAATATTTTTTTGCACGATTCGGAGGTTCGTTTTGAAACACTCATCTACCCGGTTTACATTTGATTTGTTTACATTTACAATATTTTCAGCCGTAACCTCATCTTAATAAAAGTAAAAAACCCCATGGCCTTGATCTGATCTCTAGCCCCCAAAATAACTGTTGCCGCTTTTATTGAACATATTTAAAAAACCAAGATTTAAACTCAGCAGAAAAAAGGAAGAAACACAAAAATACCATAAATTAATGTACAATAACGATATATATGATATATAACATGACATAAAAGGTATATAACGGACTTTAAGAACGTTACAAAACGATTTAGTAAAAGCAGAAAAAAGTTAGAAAAAAGTTAGAAAAAAATCAGAAAAAAACCAGAAAAAAGCTAGAAAGAAACTAGATCTTATTTTGCGAAAGTTTGAAAAAACTAAAAATTCTCACATCGCATCAGCAAACAATCAGAAAAGCATAGTAAAAAACTCAAAAAAGGTGGAAAAACCAATTTAAACCCACCAAAAACACCGGAAAATACAGAAAAAATAAGCTAAAATAATGCATTACAAAGGGAATTACAGACACAAAAGACTAAAACAAATGACAAAAAGGGCGTAAAAGTACTCCAAAAACATTAAAAACCGATTTGGGGCAAATCTGAAAAAAGTTAGAAAAAAACCAGAAAACCAGAAAAAAACTAGATCGTATTTTGACAAAGTCAGAAAAAAACCAGAAAAAAACTAGATCGTAAGTTAGAAAAAAACTAGAAAAAAACCAGAAAAAAGTTAAAAAAAAGTTAGAAAAAAACTAGATAATTTTTTCTGGTTTTTTTCTAACTAGAAAAAAGTTAGAAAAAAACCAGAAAAAAACCAGATAATTTTTTACGATCTAGTTTTTTTCTGGAAATAATTTTCCTGTGCCCCCAGACCCCTGCAACTCTGTGGCTTAGTTTTCTTTGCTTTTGTCTTGCCTGGAAGCATGTGCGTGTATATAAAGTTGGATTGTGCGCAGTGTGTTTCCTTAAGGTGGCGCTCCTGAAATGTGGGTTTTGGCCACTATTTTAAAAACGCGCAAAAATAAACATGCCTCGTGAGAACAAAAGTTGTTCAGAAGTGAATTTCCTTTAATTTGATGCCCATATCACATGAAAAAATTTTTTAAAATTTTTGAGCTTTTTGAGCAAGAAAAATAGATTTTTTTCAGAAATCGCCTTACAAGCCAATGCATTTACACGTATGTAATGAATTTGAAAGACTGAAAAACACAACCAGCTGCGTTTTAGTTGAACAAACTTTAAAATTTTCGGTGTTATATTGAGTCTGGTGTAATTTTTTGTGAAATAACGCAATATTTTTTGCATGAGACAGAAATATAGTGCGTGTGAATAAAAACGCAAATTTTCGGCTTGCGATTTTAAAAAATTGGCTCAACAAAAAAAGTTAAAATTTGGCACATAAATGCACCTTGTCGTCTTCGAGCGGTCGCAAAATTTGATTTTGAGCAAATCGATAGTATTTTAAAAATTTAGTCAAATTTATGTTTTTCGAAAATGGTGATTTTTGTGTTTTTCAATATATCAATCATTTTTGTCAAAAATCAGATCTTGCGACCGCTCGATCACATTATGGGAAGCAAAATGAGCTATTGGTTGCGCAATAGCTATCTACCTATGAAGAGAAATCGAAAGCCGAAAATCCACTCACGTTTGGTCTACAGTGAATGCTAATTAGTATCAATCAACTTCATATTTTGTGTTTGGGCATGCTTTTACACCGGCTTGCTATTGTGTATCTAAAATTGTCCCCAGACTGCCGTTTTTTGAAAAGTCACATTTCAGGAGCGCCACCTTAAGGGGGCGCTCCGGGAATCGGGGGTTACATCGGAAATTGGCAAAAAAGTTGACAAATGTCAAACTTTACTATGCATATATGTAGTATGGCACAAAAGAACACTGGAGGCAAAATTTCAAATCACGTGATCATGTCACGTGACTCCCAGAGCACCAAACGTGAGTGAATTTTCGGCAAACGATAACTCTGCTTATACTTTGCCTATAGTCACACTTTACATACCAAAATGTAGCTTATGCGCTTCTCTAGTTGAACATTATTTTGGTTTTTAACATTTATGTCAGGTTTGGATAAAAAATGTCATTATGTGTTTTCGAAGTCGAACTCTGAGCAATAAAATTCATATAAAAAAATTTCTAAGCTTTATTTTAAAAAACTAAAAAATTGTTCAACTGCGCAGAGCCTAAGGCTATAATTGTGCAAAATTTTGTATAAAAATATCTTACCAGCATTTTATAATCGAATGCCGAAAAATTGGTTTTGTATTCACACAGCCTATATTTGAGTCTGCTGCTTCTGAAAATGGTTTCTTGTGCGATTTTTTTGCACAGAACGCAATAAAATTGTTTTAATTTTTCATTACGACTAATAAAATCTACGTATCGTCTGTTTGCAAAACCTCAAAAAGCGTTGATGCACTGGCTTACTTGCTGAATTTGTGTAAAAGTCGAATAAAATCAGTAAATATTGTCCAATTTTTTCCAAAATTTTTGCTATGGAGATATGCACGTCAAAACATCAGAAATAGTATTTTGGGCAACTTTCCTTCAAGAATGATAGGTCATTTTGGCTGTTTTTAAAAAATACGGCCCAAAACCTTGATTCCCGGAGCGCCCCCTTAAGGTGGCGCTTAGGGAAACCAACTTTGGCGTTTAATTTTTTTCAGCTGCATTTTTGATCATAATATCTTGAAGAAAAGTTGTTCAGAATGAAAAGGGCTTTCATTTGATGTGCATATTGTGATTAAAAATTTTTTTCGAATTTTTTTGACAATTTTGTAACCGTAGCTTAAAATTTTTTGTTTCAATATAAAATGATCACTCATATCACTGAAATGTGCGGTTTCTTAGCTTTAAATTGATGTATTAAACATAAGAATACGTTGAAGCTTTGCTGAGTAATTTAGCCGTGAAAATGCAAATCAAAAATGAAAAACCTAAAAAGCTGATAAATCTTCGAAAAAGTCAAACTTTTGATTTAATTTCTTAAAAAATTGAGTATGGCTTTTGGTAACTTTTTCAACGGAAATATGCAGTCCTAGAAAAGGTCTAATTTTTGAAAAAGTGAAACGTGTGGGCAAACCTTACATTTTTGTGTAGCGAAATCGACTACTTTTTTTGGACCTGGGTCCCAGCTGCCGATTGCGATCGAGTTGAAAATTTGCACAATGAAAGAAAGAATATAAATGCAGACGTGAAAGTTTTTCGATTTTCAAATTTTGGCTCGCAGCACTTTTTGTAGTCGCTCAAACACAAAGGATTTTTGAAAAATCGTTTTTTTGCAAAATCAAAAATAGAAATAAAAAATCGAAGATCAATCACGTCTAGAGTTTTGAAAGATCTTTCTATTGATACCAAGATCGTCAAAATCGGTTGAAGTTTCGCTGAGCTAGGTCAAAAATAAAATTAGTGTGAATAGGAAATTCGACATGGTCATAAAATTTGACACATTCACATTAAAGTGCTGAAATGTATTGTAAATAGGTTTTTTTGAGGTCTCTTTGATGTAAAATCAAAATGGTATCAGTACTGACAGCATGAGCTTAGCGCCAAACATGACTTTTTGAGGTGAGCGCCACCTTAATACACTGTTTAGGGGTTAAATGCAGTTGGGGGGGGAAAAATAGTGGACCTATTTTTTTGAGTAGAGCACCTTAGAGGAAGCATTTTTGCTTCAAGAACCCCTATTTCATTTTTTGGATTTTTTGAGATACAACCCCCCGAAATCTGAACCCTCAGTGAGGGACGTTTTCGCAATTTTTTTCCGAAGCTCTTGTTTTTTCCATTCTAATCGTGTCTAAATGGTGTCAGATTATTGGTTACAATTTTTTAGAATCAAAACAAAGGCTCTTTGACCGGGTTCCCGCCGAAAAATTCGCCAAATTCGCCAGAAACGTCCAATTTTCGACCAAATTCAAACTTGGCCTTAATTTAGGCTTGGGCTTAGGCTTAGGCTTAGGGCTTAGGCTTAGTATGGGGCTTAGGCTTAGGCTTAGTATCAGGCTTAGGCTTAGGCTTAGGTTCAGGCTTAGGCTTAGGCTCAGGCTTAGGCAATAAAAAATCGAAATTTTCAGAAAAAATCCTGCCAGCTTAGCCTAGAGAATCCTGCCAACTAAGCCTAGACGATGCCTTAAAACATCATAACGCACTCAAAACTATCCAAAAACAAAGATTATAGCCATTTTTGGCTTCGAACTTTGGCCTACGTTCACTTCCAAAAACACTGAAAATCCCATTTTCAAGGGGTCATAGCTCAGAAAATCCAAATTTGTGGATAGGGGTTCTATTACAAAAAATGCTTCCCTCAAGGTGCTCTACTCCAAAAAATAGGTCCACTAATTTTCCCCCCCCCAACTGCACTTGATCCCTGTTTAGTGTATCGTTTTAGCTGTTTTATTGTCACAAAAATGACATTTTCAGTAAATTTACAGGTTTTAATGTCAAAAAATTTTGAATTTTGAAATTTGCAACTTTTATAGTTTTTGGAACCTTTCCAGCCCACCATTTTTGTAATTTTCGGTGTTGTGAGCTCCAATTTTACGTTTGATGCTGCTGTGGTGGAAAATGAGCATTGTTTTGACCGAAAAATGCTAAAATGTGTCGTTTTTTTGCGTTAAAATCGCAATTAAGTGCATATTAACACACTTCAAAAAATCTAAAAGTCATTCCCCCCCCCCGAAATTTTTTTCTGGCTACGCCACTGCTGCCAGCTAAGCCTAGACGATGCCGCAGATCATCAAAACGCTCTTAAACATATCCAAAAACAAAAATCATAGCCATTTTTGGCTTCAAACTTCATCAACTACACTATGCAGTTGGGGGGGAGGGAATAGTGGACTTAATTTGAGGCCGTGTTTACATTGAGCTTTTTTTCAGCTGCTCGAGCAGCTGCAAAAAAGCCGAAAACGGCGAAAAAAGCGTTGTTGAAAAGTGTTGAATTCGGAGCTTGTTCTATTGATTAAAAGTTATAAACAATCAGCGTGTGTGCGTCTACATATATTACTAGTGCTGATTGCGGGAAGTACCAACCCCGGTTAGCCAATAAGAAAGCAGTGCACCAGTTTTCGTTTCTGATTCAAAAAGCCAGTCCAAAAAATGAAGGTTTGTCCGAAAGGACAAAGCTTCGTTACCAAAAAAAGGACAAAGTTTTGCCGAAAGGACGTTTGTTTTGAAGATGGAGCTTGGTCCAAAAAACCTTTTTGAACGAGCGTTAGTCTGTATCGGAAGCAAAGCTTTGTGTTTTCGGACAGCGTTCGTCAATTTCAGAAGCACGGCTTTGTCTTGCTGCACAGCGCTTTGTCTTTTCGTACAGCGCTTTGTCTTTTGGGACGCGCGTTCGTCTATTTCGGATGCACGGTTTTGTCTTTTTTGACAAAGCTTTGTCTTTTTGGACGAGTGTTCGTCTATATTGAAAGCAATGCTTTGTGTTACTGAACAGAGCTTTGTCTTTTTGGACGGCGCTTTGTTTTTTTTAAACCAGCGTTCGTCTATATCAAACGTCCAGGACGTGCAAAAATAGACAAACACAGACACAAAGACAAAGCGCCGTCCAAAAAGACAAAGCTCTGTCCAACAAGACCAAGCTTGGCTTCCGATATAGACTAACGCTCGTTCAAAAAGTACTTTTAGACAAATGTTCGTCCTTTTTTGGTAACCAAGCTTTGTTCCTTTGGACAAACCTTCGTGTTTTAAGACAAACCTTGGTTTGTCAGGACCAATATTTGTCCTTTATTTGGTAACGAAGCTTTGTCCATTTGGACAACCTTTGGTCTTTTTGGACGAAACTTCGTCTATTTGTCGTAACAAACGTTTACCTTTGTCTGTTTTTGGACCAAGCGTTGTATTTTAAGACAAACTTTGGTCTTTTTGGACCAAGAGTCGTCTTTAATTTGGTAACGAAGCCTTGTCCTTTTGGACAAACCTTCGTCTTTTTAGACCAAGCTTCCAGTGGCGTATCCAGGATTTCGCAAAGGGGGGGCTGCGACCGGGGGGGGGGGGGGTGCGGAGCAACTGTGAGCCACTGCCGAGCAAAGGGGGTCTGGCGGAGACGGCAACCCTCGGACCTTTTTGTAATTGTAACCATCGATAAACTACAATAGTGAATCTACAGGAAGCACTTAACTTCGCGGGGGTCCGGGGGCGGCAGCCCCCAGAAGTTGAAGCTTTTTTGAGATTTCAACCATCGAAATTGCATTGAAAATTGTACTTTTTACATGAAATAAAGAAATGTAGTGGATCTACAGCTAGCATTTAGCAATGCATGGGTCTGGGGGCGGCAGCCCCCAGAAGTTTCAGCTTTTTTGAGGTTTTAACCATCGACATTGCAATGAAAACTACACTTTTTGAAGTTTTAGCTTTTTTGAGGTTTTAACCATCTACATTGCACTGACAACTGCACTTTTGACATAAAATAAACAAAAATATATAATTTTAAAATATTAAACATTATTATTTAAGCTCATGGATCAAAAATAGGCCCAAGGGCCTATGACCTACGTTATATATAGTCGAGCGGGGAACAAAAGTCACGTCCATTTGGCGTAAAAGCCCGTTGTGTACAGCTGCGTACATAAGAGTTGAAGTGAATCTTTTTGTGCTATGGACCAGCGTAGGCTATTTTATGGCTGCGTTCAAAAATTGGGGTTTTGCGATGATTTATCGTTGCAATATGCTTTTGCCAGGTGGCTTTTTCTGATCCGTCGCCAAGAACGACCGTTTCTGATGTGTGTTGCAATTTTAGGGTTGAAAATTGACACACGAGACGCGGATAGACTTGCCGTTAGCAGATCATTATTCAAAGTTCCAAATGGTCGACTGTGGCTAATTTTATTATACAGAAACTATAAATTGGCCGAAAATTGCTAATATGTGTCGTTTTTAGCGTTAAAATAGCAATTAAATGCATTTTTTACGTTTTAAAACAAAGAAACCTCATCCCCCCCTCCCCGAAATTTTTTGTGGCTACGCCACTACAGATTGGTGTGATAATGCTTCAAAAATTAAAATTAACAAAAAGTGAAAAAATCGTAAAAAATATCATGTATGCAGAAAAATACAAACAAAAAAATACAAACATGTATGCAGCAAAGCAAAAAATAGTATACTTTGTATTTAATTTTGTATTTTTCACCCTATCTAACTATACAAACATGTGAGACATTAATCAATTAGCACTGAATATGATAATAGACCTGGCATATAGGCATGCACAAAGAAAAAAGGTATCTGAGCCGAAAAAACATCAACAGAATGGAAAAAACTTAGAGATTTTTTTAATTTTGAAGGTAGAATTTGTCAATTGTGGAGGTATCAGAAACACTTTTGTCAGCTTTTGAAGTTTCGGAAAGGGGGGGGGGGGGGCTGCGACCCACAAAGGGGGGGGGCTCAAATAGCAAAGGGGGGGGGCTGCACCCCCCCCAGCCCCCCCCCCTAAATACGCCACTGCAAGCTTCGTCTTTCAAGACAAACCTTTGTTTTTTTGGACCAAGAGTCGTCCTTTACTTGGTAACAAAGCTTTGTCCTTTTGGACAAACTTTGGTCTTTTTGGACAAAACTTCGTCTATTTTTGGTAACAAACGTTCGTTACCTGAACGTTACCGAATGTTCGTCTTTTAAGGTGGCACTCCTGAAATGTGGGTTTTGGCCATTATTTTGAGAACGCGCAAAAATAAACATGCATCGTAAGAACAAAAGTTGATCAGAAGTGAATTTCCTTCAATTTAATGTACATATCACATAAAAATTTTTTTGAACATTTTTGAGCAAATTTCGTCAAGAAAAATAGATTTTCACGGAAATGCCTTCACAAACCAGTGCATTTGCACGTACATGTACAATGTAATGAATTTGAAAGGCTGAAAAACACTAGCAGTTGTGTTTTACTGAAACGTAATTACAAATTTTTGGTGTTTTATTGAGTGTGGTATAATTTTTTTGTGAACTAAGGCCGTGTTTACATTGAGCTTTTTTTCAGCTGCTCGAGCAGCTGAAAAAAGCTGCAGCTTTTTTTCGACGTTTCCGGCATTTTTTCTGCTGCTCGAGCAGCTGGAAAAAAGCTGCAGCAGCTGAAAAAAGCCGGAGCAGCTCAAAAAATGCGGGAACTGCAGCGTTGTCATAGCAACGGAGCAGCTAGTCTATAGTGACCGCCATACTTATCCGCTTTTTTTCAGCTGCTCCAGCATTTTTTCAGCTGCTCCAGCTTTTTTCCAGCTGCTCGAGCAGCTGAAAAAAAGCTGCAGCTTTTTTCAGCTGCTCGAGCAGCTGAAAAAAAGCTCAATGTAAACACGGCCTAACGCAATACTTTCTGCATGAGACAGAAATATAGTGCGTGTGAATACAAACGCAAATTTTTGGCTTCAGCGATTTTAAAAAATTGGCTCAACGAAAAAAGTTAAAATTTGGCATATAAATGCACCCTGTCATTTTCGAGCGGTCGCAAAATTTGATTTTTTGGCAAATCGGTAGTATCTAAAAAATTTAGCCAAATTTATGTTTTTCAAAAATCGCGATTGTAGTGTTTTTCGATATATCAATCATAATCATCAAAAATGACTTTTTGCGACCGCTCGATCATGTTGAGGCGAGCAAAATGAGCTATTGATTGTGCACAGCTACTTACTTGCGAAGAGAAATCGCAAGCCGAAATTCCACTCACGTTTGGCCTACAGTGAATGCTAATTTGTATCAATCAACTTTATTTTTTGTATTTAGGCTTACTTTTACACCAGCTTGCCATTGTGTATCTAAAATTGGCCCCAAATTGCCGTTTTTTGTTGATTCCTTTGGACCAAGAGTCGTCCTTTATTTGGTAACGAAACATTGTCCTTATGTACAAACCCTTGTCTTTTTGGACCGAGCTTCGTCTTTTAAGACAAACGTTGATCTTTTTGGACAAACTTTTGTCTTTTTGGACCAAGCTTTGTCCTTTTGGTCAACCCTTTGCCTTTTTGGACCAAACTTTGTCTTTTAAGACAAACCTTAATCTATGTGGACCAACCGTTGTCCTTTTTCTGGTAACAAAGCTTGTCTTTGTGGACATACCTTCGTTTTTTGGACAAACTTTGATTTCTTTGGGTAAGAGTCGTCCTTTATTCAGTAACGAAGCTTTGTACTTATGCACAAACCTTCGGCTTTTTGAACCAAGCTTCGTCTCTTCAGATAAACCTTGATCTTTTTGTACCACCTTCGTCTTCTTTTGGTAACGAACGTTTGTTACCAGAACGGTACAGAAAGTTCGTATGTTAAGTCCAAACCCAGTACTTTGACTTTTTCTTGTTCCACTCGGTCATGCTCCGGCAATTGTTCAATATATTCTTTTGAATTTGATGTCCATTCTCTCAAATTCATCGAAGCTTTGCTGAATAAATTTTTCGCTTCGTGATAATAATCCAGCGCTTCTTTCAGATTGTGAACGCCCGATATAACGTTGTCGCCGTATATGTTGGATCGTATATTTTCAGAAACTTGAGTTCCAGCATTCTTTAGGTAATGTGCCACCGTCGCAGAGAGCATGAATGGACTGGAAATGACTTCTGTTGCTTCTTTTGTTGGGTCTTTTAACCAAAAAAATCGTGTGACGTCGCGATCACACTCTTGTAGACCCACTGGGAGAAACGCTTTCTCCAAATCAGCCATTATTACTATCTTCTTTAGTCGAAATCGTAAAAGGAGGCCAACTAAGTTTTGTAACACAACTGGGCCTCGAAGCAAACACTCGTTGAGACTTCTGTTGGCTTTCTTCGTTTTTGCCGAGGCGTCGTAGCCAATACGAACTTTAGTTCTGGATTTCAAATGCGTAATGACAGCAAAGTGTGGAATATAGTGCAACCGATTCTTGCTGTTGGCCATACTTTCTGCATTGTTCGTTTTAGTCTCTACAGCTTCAACTATGCCTTTATTTTCTTGATCTTTAATAATATCATCATACTTTTGAAGCAGCTCAGATTGGTCGTTGAATTTGCGTACTTGTTGTTTCAATCTTCCCAACGCCATTGCTTTGTGGGTAATTCATTTTCTCCAGACCGCCATGGCCATTGGACTTGATAACGAGAGTCGCTAAAGGTCACGGTCTCGTTTAAACTTTCTAAGGCCACGTCGTCGTCGCTTGTTGTGATTGAATCTTTTATCCCGATTGTTTCAGTGACCAAAAGTCTTTTTCGTCATCAAATTTGTTAGAATTGGTTCTTGTGACAATCAGCAAATTTGTGTCCTGAATTGCTTTGGCTGGAATTCGACCAACTAGGATCAACCCCAAATCCGATTCAATAGAATACAAACCAGGAGTCAGTGTAATTCTCCCGCCATTGACTAATTCAAAGTAATAGTCAGCTCCAATCAGAAGTTCAATTTGTGAGGTTTCCATTTTCGAAGGAATAGAATCAGCCAAATCCAAACCCTTCCATCGTTCTCGAAATGGATGCAAATTAAGTGGCGCCCGTTGTAGTTCACAGGAAATGTGAGGAACTACATTCACTTCCAGAAGCAATCGACCTCCGGATTTCAGGGATAGTGCCAAATCGACCTCTTTTGTCTTTAATTCTTCTGTTTGGTGGGAGCCAAATCCGGCCACAAACAGCCTCTTTTTGCTCTTGACTTGCAGCTTTAGCGAATCAGCAAAAGATTGAGAAACATAAGTCCTCTGACTCCCAGGGTCCAACAAAACTCTGGTGGTAGCTTGGACGTTTGGTCCGTGCACCAAAGCCAAAGCAGTTTGCAACAAAGAGCGTTCACCAGTAGCAAGCAAGAACTAGAATTTTTCAAACTGTCACTTTGATTTGAGTTTTGCAATTCAGGCAAACATTGAGCTAGTTCTTGGCTTTGTCTACTATTTGACCCGAGTACTTTGCCAAATCGTTTTGGACAAATGCTTTGATGGTGATAGCCCCTTTTTCCACAGAAATAACACTCTTTGGTAGATTTACATTGCTTTGATTTGTGATCTGGTTTTAGACACACAAAACAGCGTCCCACAATATTTTTCTTCCGCGAGGCAGCGTCACTGCATACCTCACAGTCACCGTTGTTTTGGGTTTGTTTTTTTTTTTTTTTTTTTTTTTTGGTTTTTTTGTTTTTTTTTTTTTTTTTTGGTTTTTTTTTTTGTTGGGGTTTTTTTTTTTTTTTTTTTTTTTTTTGTTTTTTTTTTTGTTTTTGTTTTTTTTTTTTTTTGTTTTTTTTTTTTTTTTTTTTTTTTGTGTTTTTTTTTTTGGTTTTTTTGTGTTTTTGTGTTTTTATT
This sequence comes from Trissonchulus sp. WLG1_4, assembly GCA_030248245.1. Classification (NCBI taxonomy): domain Eukaryota; kingdom Metazoa; phylum Nematoda; class Enoplea; order Enoplida; family Ironidae; genus Trissonchulus; species Trissonchulus sp. WLG1_4. The sequence goes on along the minus strand of JASANF010012429.1, from coordinate 45,985 downwards.
TTTTTTTGGTTTTTTTTTTTTTTTTTTTTTTTTTTTTTTTTTTTTTTTTTTATTTTTTTTTTTTTTTTTTTTTTTTGTTTTTTTTATATCTGCCCATAAGGTGGTCGAGCACAGGGTGGTGCACAGATTCACCTCTTCCTTGTTTTGAAACTATACCAGGCTACGAGTATAGCTCCAAAACAAAGGTATCCTAACTACATACGGTATGTGAGTGTAGCATATGTTTTTAAATTAAATTTAGGGCAAAGGTTGGGGCCTCACTTCCGATCCCGAAGGGTACAGTCGTGAGTACCACCGATTGAATATTTTAAATTAAATTTAGTGCTGTGTGAAAGTTTCTGGTGGCCATTGTGAAAGATGTGGTTGTTGTTGTCGCTGTTGTTGTTGTTGTCGTACTACTTTCCGTTGTATAGTTACTACAATTCTTGATCACAGTTGTCACATAATATTTTGATCAATGCTTTTGTCATTTTTCCCAGCGAAATGGTATTCCATGTCAGATTTGTGACTTGCGCGTTGGTCAGAACTTGAGGCCAAACTTCAGACTCATCAGAATTTTCATTTTATGTCGACTGACGCAGTAGCTGCAGTAGTAGTACTCGTAGTCGTCGTCGTAGTTCCAGCAGTAACAGTAGCAGTGCCAGTAGTAGTAGTAGTAGTAGTTGCCGTCCGTCGTAACTCCAGCAGTAGTAGTTCCTGTAGTAGCTGTAGTAGTAGTTGTAGTTGTAAGCTCCAGCAGCAACAGTAGTAGTTCCAGTAGTAGCTGTAGGAGTAGTACTCGTAGTCGTCGTCGTAGTTCCAGCAGTAACAGCAGCAGTGCCAGTAGTAGCTGTAGTAGTAGTACTCGTAATCGTCGTCATAGTTCCAGCAGCAGCAGTAGTAGTTCCAGTAGTAGCTGTAGTAGTAGGTGTAGTTTGGCTCCAGCAGCAATACTAGTAGTAGCTGTAGTAGTAGCTGTAGTAGTAATTGTAGTTGTAGCTCCAGCAGCATCAGTCGTAGTACCAGTAGTAGTACCAACCAATAGTAGTTGTAGTAGTCGTTACTCGTAGTCGTCAATCGTCATAGCTCTAGTTCCAACCGCAGCAGTAGTAGTAGTACTAGTAGTAGGTGGTAGTAGTAAGACTAGTAGCTGTATATAGTAGTAGTAGTACTTTCTGTTGGAGCGGCAGTGACTGACAGGTGTTTACGGACCGATCTTGGTTTTTCGCTTCTACTGACCCTTCCTACACACTCAAGATCGCCGCTGCCCCAATGCGAATAATTAACCGGCCGTAGTCGAGCAGTATTTTTCAATCCATGTGTTTTTGCAGCACTCTCAAATTAAGGATTCAAGAAGCAGGATTCACCGCAGTTCATACCTGAACTAAGAACGTTCTCATTTTCCTTCTTCATTTTCTTAATGCAAAATTACACCATCTATAGTTGTAGTCATCCGACCTCCTTAATATTGTCGTGAAATTTTTCTAGCCGCAGCTGTAGTAGATCAGAAGTTGTAGCCGCAGTTGTAGTAGCAGCAGTTGTAGTAGCAGCAGTTGTATGTAGTAGCGGCAGGTGTATCGGAGTAGAGCAGTCGTAGTAGCAGCAATTGTAGTAGCCGCGGTTGTAGGAACATCAGTTGCAGCAGCAGCAGGTATAGTGCAGCGGAGCAGTCCTAGTAGCAGCCGTTGTAGTTGCAATATTTGTAGCAGCAGCAGTCGTGATATTCGTAGTTGTAGTGGAACAGTTGTAGTAGTCGCAGTTTCAGTAGGTAGAGCAATTGCAGTAGGGCAGAGGAGCGTAGTAGCAGATGTTGCAGTAGAACGGGGCGGTCGTAATACATAGCGGCGTTTGTAGTAGTGCAATCATAGTAGCAGCTGGTGTAGTAGTAGTCGCGGGAATTGCAGTCGTACTCTTTAGTCACAGCAGTCGTAGCAGCAGTTGCAGCAGAAGCAGTCGTACTCGTAGTAGTAGCACTCGGACATCAGCAGTAGTTTCACTAGAAGTCTGTCGTACTAGCAGCAGTTGTAGTAGCAAAAGTCGTACATGGTACCAAGAGCCGTCATAGCAGTAGTCGTAGTAGCAGCAGTGTGGGGCCAAATGATCAGACATGAAATACAACAATAGAACACACCGGCATCAAGGGCATATAAAATGCGCGAATTTATTTCCAGTACATTTCACAGGTCTCGAGAAACCTCGGACTACCCAATTTTTACAACTGGCTCCCTCCAACTCTCATTTTATAGTATATACATTTCTTAGGTTCACTACACTTTTTCGGCATTCAACATTCAACACCGACTCCTAGTAACAACCTTCCCCGTTGAGCTTTGCCAACTAATTAGCAAATTTTATATATACTACAAAAAAATGCTGCATTCTGCTACAAATAAACTTAGCTACAGTACCACAAAAAACAAAATGAGTAAAACTTAGGATTCAGGCTGGGACCGACGAAATCCTAGCCTTGTTTTCTTTTTTAACTTTCACAAAAATTTGCGATGTTCCACAAGTTGTGAACTTGTGGTAAACGTGATTCTTTGGCCAGGACAAAATTGACAGCTTGTTGATGGCCATGGCGTTCTGCCCCAAGCCCGTACATCTGCAGCGCTCTTTAGGTGACAGTCGGTCTTTCCAGTAGTTGCATCCAAAGGCCCCACTGAGAGCCCCAAAAAACAGAATCCACATCGCAAGATGAAAATTGTTCTGAACTTTCTTCAGTTCAGCTCAAACCACACCACCTTAAAATTTGTTGACAGATTCGTAAAAGATTTTGTATCTTCACGACAGCTTCCCCCAGCTGGCAAATCTTACCTGCTGGAGTTGTACAACGAATCAGCGAAGTGGAGTTGCTTAAGCGAGTTTACCACTTGCGTTTGTCTCTGTGGAAGGAGGGCGCTCAATGGGTGCGCACTTCAGGAACACAAACGGCGGATACAGTACTAAATTGGTCGGCACCAGAAGAAAGATATGAGAGATGTCCATTACGAGCAAATCCAGAAGGTCCATTACACGGTTCTGTTTCTAACACGTGAGAGACTATGACCACTTGTGTCTCCACTGCCCCGAGAAAACGGTCTTGGTGTATTTTACGGGGGGAGAGAATCACAGTTACAGTCATCTGCACGGCTTACGACGCGTTTCAACCGCAGGATGTGTAGATGCGGGGGAAGTCCTGTTCACAACGAACGTATTTCTGGCCAGTATGTTCTCACGAACCTACCCTGTCATTTGGGTCTCTTCGGCGGTGTCCAAAGTCAAGGTAGCATGCCGACCCTGGACTGCGACCGCAGAAACGACATACCCCGCATTGGCCGAGTTCTATTCCAAGCCGACAAACACAACATCCTACAGAAGAGGACTGCACGTATATACAGGGGCAGACTGAATCGTCGGAGCATTCACATCGGCCATAGCTATTTTGATGATGGCAGAACCATAACCGGTCTACAATCCCATCTTCAAAGGATTTTTGGAAGTCAAAAAGCGCGGACCCACGTTGCAGCCTGACTTTCCATTTTCTAGCGAGGACGAGGCTGAGGACTGATCGATTCTGAACCAAACGATTGCTTGCATTTGCATTAACATTTACTGTTTACTGTTTTTATGTTGTTTACTTTGTATTTCCAATAGTCCTTGCCGAAAAGGGTTTGGACCTCCTTACGACAGCTCAAGCCATAGGGTTTTTTGCCTCCGTTAGTTCGTTACTCCTTTTTTTGTTGTTACCATTCCAATAGTCACTTGAAAATAACTTTTTGTTTTCTTTTTGAAAAGTGTGGTCTAGTGGTTAGAAAAAAAGTTTTTTATTTGGAAAAAAATTTGACTCAATATTGTGTCATATCGCAAAATGTAAATGATTTTATTCCCATCTCACTTATACACTTGTTGCTGAATTCGCGAACGTGCTTTATTATACATTTATATTTTGTTTTATATGCTTTATGTCAGTTACAACTATATTGATGCCGTATACCTATATTAATTATTTTTGTGTGCCTGTGAATGCGTACTCGACACTACAGCGACACTGCGACTTGTGGAGGGGGAGGAGTGTAACGGGGTTACACGCCAATTAGTAATAGTAATTAGGTATTAATTGCAGCGCAGGTGACAACCTAAATGTACTTAAGCTTCTTACATAAACACACAACACAACTTAAAGAAACATTCCTACAAATCGCAGCTCCACTTTTATTCACACTGCTTGACTCAAGCGAAGATTATACACGCTGCTCGTTGCTAGGCTAAGGCGCGCCACGTGACTTGGAAAGTTTATTTAAGCAGCTGCAGTAACCGAACTCTCGCAGTCCGCTGCCGGCTCACACGGAGGCTACACGGTTCTTACGGCTTCAACAGCAAAGACGGCTTGAACGGCAAAAGACGGCCTGCACAGTTAAGGAGTGAACTGCTTGAACAGCTTAGACGGCTTAGACGGCTGATTTGGCTAGGACGGTCACAACGACAGCAGTTAGCCTAGGGACCTAGGACGTGTCGTCGCAGAGTCGTGCGTAGTGTGTGAGTGTATTTTGTGCGTGTCTGTTGTTTACTTACTTTGTACGTGCAGTTTGTTTGCAATAAAAGCCTTTTAGGCTGACGTGTGTAGCACTAGACAGTATTGTGGCGGCCGTCCCCGCCACACTAGCTTCAGTAATCTAAATAAGTTCAGCTAAATAGCTTCAGTAAGCGTTGTTTTTGTGCTGCCTTGAATCACCTGCCGTTTTGTCAGCTCGAGCAGATAAACTGGTGGTTTTTTTCCCAAAACCAGTCTCTAGCTAGCCTCGGCAAGGTTCAGAGAGTAGTGATCAGAGGCGAGGGGGCGTTTAGATTTGGTTTGCTTGTCTACACCGGATGACCAGTACAGGTTTTTGTTCAGCCAGCGAAACTCTTTGCACTTAGACAGCAAATTGGCAATCCACATCCATATCGCGATCCAGGCAGAGTCTCGATAAAACACCGAGGGACCGTTCAAGGGCGTGATTGTTCTCTTATGGGGTTATTAAGCGTCGGGTAGGCTGCTCGTCCTAATCGTTGGATGTCTTGTTCATAGTTCAAGCCTGTGATTCGTTGGTTTTCTGCTGGTAACAAAGCATTGGCTAGTGCTACTTTCAAGTGTTGGTAGTTTTGTCGTTCTTGTTGTGGTATGTCCTTATATTGTTCTAAAGCGAATTTTCGTAAGAAAATGGGTAGTGTTCGACATTTTTGGTCATCATTCCAATTTTGACTATCTGAGTATAACTCGAAAATTTCAATCCAATTTGAAAAGTCATCCCCAGTTCTACCCCGAAAAATTTCTGGCTGAAGGGAGTTCAATTTTGGTGTGGTTGCTGGCGGCAGTACCTGCTGTTGGTTGTGTGTTAGAGCTGTTAATTCATCTAGCCTTCGGGTTTGCTCCAGTAAAACATCGTTTTGGCGTTTTAGCTGTAAGTTCAAGTGTCGTATTGTCCGTTCTGAATCACTTTCTGGGTTGCTTTTGTCACTTGTACTTGGATCCATTGTGTTAAATTTGTGTTCACTGTTGTTAGTAGTAGGGACAGAGTTTCTACCGTCGTTTTACCCACGTCGAGGTAGGGTTACCGTAGGCCCAAAAGCTTACGGTGGGTCAGTTTTAAGTAAAACAAAGGGGGGGGGGGGGGGTTGTTACACTTAACCTCAAAGCGAAAAACATGAAAACATGTTGCAGTCTAACATGTCCTGTAAAAGTGTTTATTTAAGGATTTTACTACCGCGTGATATGTGTATTCGAAGAATATCCTCGGCGTTCTGAGCATATACCCAAAGGCTATACCCTGAGGCTATACCCAAAGTTTACCCGCTTCAGCCGCACCCTAAATAGTTTTTCTTATAGAGTTATAAATTTGTGGAATACTCTACCTGAAGAGATAGTTTTATCGACCTCAGTGAATAGTTTTCGCCAAAAACTAAATAATCACAGTTTTTATCTTCGTAGTTTCCTGAAGGGACGGGCTTTTAAGAATCCATAAGATTCACATGCCCGTGGGTACCTAAACTGTTTAGTGTTTAGCTCTTGACATGTATGGATACTATTAGGCAGTGTGCTTGTTTACTTTTTTGTTTGTATTTTTTTGTTCACGTCTGCGTGTTTATTATTGGTCTGTTAGTTTGTTCCTTTGTGCTTGCAGTTTCAATAAAACTCTTCATATCCTAACAAAAATTAAGTATCGAAAACTGGTTTAACCGTACTCGCAAAACGTGCTTGTTTGTCTCAAATTGTGTACATAGTGTCACGCATTGTTCATGCACTGCTCGTACTAGCATATACTACTGCTATCTCACATAGTTCACCGTTCACACAATTGCATGGAAACGTTAAATCATAAAGATGTCCCTAAACTGCACGCATTTAGAAAACAAAGTCTTGACTCAACTGTGGATCGGATAATACTGCATACGTTTTTGTCATTCTGTATGTTATGATTGTTTGCAGCGCTGCAATTTTTTCATTTCACGGAGTGATAATATAGGTTTGAAATTTCCACGTCGATTTTAAGTTGGGCTTTGCTTGTTTATAGAACTTAAATTAGTCGAAGATTACTTTGCCGTTTCCGTGGTCTCATAATGTAACGGTTAGCACTCTTGCGTCTGAATCCAGCGATCCAAATTTAACTCTCGGTGAGACCTTAAATTTTTGAAAAGAATGTCGAATACTTACTTGTTGAATTTCTAGGAATCTGATTTGAAAATTTTATGAGTTTCTGACTTTATAATGTGTTTGCAGTTATTTGCTATTTTTGATATTTTTGCTTTGGAACTATTCAGCAGTAAATGCGTGCACGAATTTTAACTTCATTTTATCCGCAAATAATGACCGCGATTAATACTTTTTCGGAATATTGACAATCAGGCCTCACATTGTACCATTTTTCACTAAGCAGAAGAGCTTGTTTCACTACACTTTGTTAGGCTGAAGAAGTTTAAAGCTTGCAGCTCAACTTGAATTATCATTTCAACTGACCCCAGATGAGATTAATAAAAATGGGTAGAAGAGGGAACTTCTTCTTGATATACTTAATATGGTTTTGCTGAAGTAAAATTTGCATTTGTGTTACATTTTTTAGTACTCTCATTTCAGTTTCAAAATCGATAACACAGCTAGGAACTTTTTTCAATATATACTTCGGACTACCGCAACTGATCAAATTTGGTCTATGGATCAAAAATATCTCACAGATTTATTAGGTCTGCTGCAGTAGCCTTGTGGTTACATATTTCTTTTTGCCTTGATTTAATCGTATATCGGTGCAACTGAAGACTATGGGAAAAATTTTTTAAGAAAAAAGCTCAATTTTTCACTGCCGAAAAACATAGTTTTATAAGTTTTTTAACCCTTTTATTCTCATATTGACAAATATGTCACACAACTTTGCACTAAGTTTTTGATACAAAGAATAGGCTAATTCTGGCTAAATCTTATATTGACAAATACGTCAATGTATTTTAAATGTTCCAAGACAAGAAGTTGCAAAATTTACCTGGCTGGTTGCTAGCTTCGTTGCGCCAAGTTTGGCACAATAGAAGGCTCAATATTGAGAACTTTGCGGCCAACATAACCAGTACAAAATTATAGTTTCATTGTCAACTAAAAACTTTTTTTAGTTCCCTTGCTTCCGTAGTGCGTATTTGTGCTGCTTATTTCGCAAAAAAACTCAACTTCAAACAAAAGCTTGTTTTTGCCCGTTGACAAATATGTCAATATAATGTAAGGCTTCACTTGGGAGACCCTCCCTTACTCCCATATTCACATTTAACTTACCTTTTACATATTCACATTTATGAACACACGCTCAATATAATTTAACATTATATACGTACTCGGCATTTCTTATGTGTGTAGACGCTTAGTCGGTTTTACTGTAAAGTAGCCTGTCTGTAAAATAATCGGTTGGTTGGTGCGCGTTTGCCCTGTGCGGCGGTTTATTATTACTCGTCTTGTTCCCTTTGGTTTCTGCCGAAATGGCATTTATTTACCCGCTGTGTTTCTTTCATTAAATCCTGCTACATTTACGGGTTGTGTTCGCGTCTATTTTTGGGCAGTTTTGGCTTAGAAGCCCTGCCATATCTGGTCTGCGTTCTCCGCGTGTTCTGCGGCAGTATCGGCCTAGTGAGGCCCTGCCATTCTGCGTTCCGTATGCGCCGTGACCAGCCCCATTGCTACTGTTCGCTGCCCCGCTCTGGCAAGCCCATTCAGGCTTAGCGGGCCGCGTCTGTCTGTGATCTGCGCCTACTGCACCTAGCCCCGTAGTTAGGTAAGGCCCATTTCCCGTCGGTGTCCGGCAACCCCGGCCCGCACGGAAGACCCCGCTCATCATACCTGGAAGCCCCGCCGGCGGTGTGGTCGAGGCTACGGGCGAGTGAACGATCCTCCCCAGATAGCCGGTACCCACTGATCCCGCTTGGGCCATTAGTAGGTGCGGCAACGAGTCGCCTTACAATAAGATATTACTGAAGTTATTTGGTATGCGGTTTGTTCTGGTGCCATTGGCTTGGTTTATGATTTGAAGTTTTATTCTTGAAAAACAGCAATGCCAAAGGCTAGTTTTGATTGCTGGTGACAGTTTGCTGTTCTGTGTTTCAACCTGGCAAATCCTGTGGGCCACAAGTTATATGTATTTTGCGGTTTATTTGAAGCTATAATTTCAGAAAAAAACTCAAGTCGTAGGGTCACAGATATATATTAGAATGTCTGTGAGAGCTTGAAAACTGTTGTGCAATGGGTGAAAGTCAAGACCTATACTAATTTTTTCGACTTGGGGCCGTTCCGTTCAGCTCAGATGTCGGCCCGCCCATGTTGTCCATTAGGAGGAAAAAAGTTTATCATGGGCGTTTAGCTCGTACATTATCATGAGTGTTCCTTGTCCCGCTTCTTATTTCGTTTTTATTCCGCCTAAAGGCGGAATTATTAGAATCAGAAAGTTCTATCAAATGCGTGCAAGGTAATTTGGTACGTATACATTGCCATATGCTTAACACTATGCTAGTTTAAAGACGCAGGCGTGTTCCAACCGTGGGGGGCATACCTGCCATGAAGAAGTACACAAAGTAAGCTGACATCTAAAACTACAATAATGGCATCAACCCATAGAAAACCATAAGTTTGTCAATAATAATAAACTGCTGCCCCCACCTGGTTTTGAATTGTTTAGTTTTGCTGCAAGTGTCCCCCCCTTGGCTGAAAGTTCGTTTTGTCTGGCAATGATCTGATTGGCTGTTGGCATTTAACCACAGCCAATCAGCGTTTGATAGTGAATACAAAACACGAACATTTGATTCTTCGACAAAAAATGAAGCACATACTCTACGTGGAATTGATTTCTGCAGAAACATACATAAAATATATGAACAATAGACAAAGTTTATTTTAATATGAAGCAAAGTTTTAAAGATTTTAATTAAATGCCACTTTTGTAGCAGTGGCTAATTTACGATTGTCAAATGTCAGTCAGTGGTGCAGTTGTCAGTGCGGTTGACTGGAAAACTTTAGCTAGCCGGTTCGACTCCCTGTCATGCATTACCTGTGCATATGAGCTTTGCTAAACTTTTACATTTAATTTTAGTTTGCTGGCTACCAATATAACTCTCTACGTAGGAATTTTACTCCTTCTAGGAGTCTACTTGTTTTGTATCATTTTTCATTTCACGTGTATGTGATACGCTTTAAATAGACTCTTTTGACCAAGTTGCGGACAAAACTTGGTGGCTGAAATTGACCACCGCAATTGTCATTTAAAAAAATTGACTAACGTGTTATGCAAATTGCAAACCATTTCATCAATGGCAAACCTTAACGTCGTACAAACTTCCTGAAAGTATCACAAGAATAAAGTATCAATTGAAAAAATCTATTATACTGGCAATATACAGTGCTAGTCTATATGCGAAATCTATGACCAAATTTGTAGGATCAGTTAAAAAATGTCCAGGTGGTTGTGACCTGCTAGCCGAGTGGTTTTAAACTACTGATTAACCAGAAGGTAGTTTTACAAAATTTCCAAGACCAAAAGACTACTGTCACTTTTGCTCCTGCCAAGTGCCAAGCCAGTAGTGAGTAGTCCATATACACGCTGTCGGCATATGGTTACACAGTTATATGAGAAGGTAACCCAGCTATGCACGGCATCTGCCTTGAGGGGCTAACCGAACCCTTTCCTCCACAGATGTAGTCACTTTCAAAATATAACTACCGCTCTACAGCCAAGAAACAACTCTTTAGCACCGCACCCTCGGGTTGGTTCAGCCAGGGGCCTGTTCCTCAACTTTACAAGTCTTACAATTGTAACAATTGTAAGTGAAAAATCTGGTGATTCGTAATGAATTTATATAATGAATTCGTAACGAATCACCTGATTTTGCACTTACAATTGTTACAATTGTAGGACTTGTAAAGTTGAGCAACAGGACCCAGAACGCTATATACCCTTTTATATTTGGAAATCCTTCACAAATTCGGACTTTTGCAAATTCATAGCCAAGCGGAAGTCCTTTGCTTGTTATGTCTGTGAAGACGTCCCTTACCCCGCCCGATCTGTAAGAAAAACAAGCACACCTGGCCCTGACCGCTGGGCGGGCTATGCCGCGCCACAAAGCTTGATTCATGTCTGAGTCAGTTAGTAAAAGTGCCTAGTTTTCAAAACTTAGCGTCGACATATGACTGCTAGGCATCTACTAACCTCTAAAATCTCAATTCTAAACGAGTTTTTACGCTAAACTACAGTTATTTGTCAAATAAACATATCTATCAACCTTCGGGTCATGTCTTATATTGACATATATGTCAATGTTATGAAAACTGACAGAAACATCCAAATCTTTGAAACTTTTTCAAAAATATGTATGTTAGGATCGATTTAAAGACGTTTATATCAGTGAAAAATTTTTTAGGCCGAAAAAGTACCCTCTAAGAAAGAAAGGGTTAATGCGCTCATTTTTGGCATTTTCAAAATAAAAAACGTTGATTTTCAGCTATTTCAAAATTTTAGCATTTTTAAAATTTCATCCAAAGCTCGCAATACGTGATTGTTATATGTCTGCGTGCTGAACGCCACTGACATACACCGTAAAGCAGTACTGCTGCATACTACATAGCAGTACTACATAGCAGTACTACATACTACAGGAAAGTGAAAGGCAGACATCGGGAAAATGGGCCACTTTTGAGGGGCAGTCAAAACGTTACCAAATTGAACCGTAAAGGCATATAAAATGCTTTAAGAATCTACCTTTTGTATTAAGAACTATTTTTTGTTAATTCAGAATGTTATTATTTGTTGGAATTCCAGATCTCAAACATTCACGTCAAACAATGGCACCAGGTGAATCTACAAATTTAATAAGAACCAGACCCTGCTGTATCTTAATATCAGATGGCAAAAACAGAAAAATTAAACATGGTGCTAGTTCGTTTAGCATTTATATACTGCTGTGTTGGTGCTCTGAGTGGTAAGCTTAAAGACAAACTTAACTTACCTAAAGTTTGCAGTCTAACTTTGAGTTAATGACCAGAGCTAGCGACTAAATAGCCTAAAGGCCTATTCACACGAGGGCGCATTTTGCTCCATAGCGTACGCCATGGCGCATTGCATGGCGCACGCCATGGCGCAAGCCATGGAGCATGAGCGGACGCATGAACGGGCGCACGAGCGGGCGCATTTTATTTTCGTACTGCCTGCTGCAATATTTCACACAATGCAGTACGCAAGTGTGCGTCTGCGTGCGGTCATGCGCACGCTCATGAGCATGCTTGTGTGCCCGCCGCCCGCTCATGCGCCCGCTCGTGCGCCCGCTCATGCACTCGCTTGTGCACCCGCTCATGCTCCCTCGTGTAAACAGTCCTTAAGCAATACAATTTCGTGGGTTGTGCTTAAGTTGAAAAACGACAAGCAGCAGTTTCATGCAAATTTTTTTAGTAATTTTCTGCTATCAAGTCAACAGTCAGTCAGTACATACACTAAATTTGTCCCTGTTGCGTAAAATTTTCGAATAATTAATAACATTTTTCAAAAATGTTTAGCAATCTCAATTTGGCGAATGCTCTTCCCGCCCAGAACCCCACATGTACACCTACATCTATTTATTATTATATAGGTTTTCAGATGATTCCAAAATTGAAGTCAAAATAGGAAGAAATTTTGCGACGTGGATATGCATGTATCATTGGCAGTCATTGACAGCTATCACTTAGCTTATTAGTATTAGTTCATTCATTAGCTTATTTTTCACTTCATTAATACAAAAGTTATTTTTAATTCATTGTCGATTATGTAATAAAATTTTTGGTAACATTTATGTATGCCAGTCATTATGTCGCCTGTTGTTGGAGTGTTCCTGGAGTGAAATTTAAACGCGAAATTTGTGTTTTGGATTAGATAATGTAAATGTTTTGTTAAAAAATGACAACACCGCAACACCACATCGAAATTATGGCCAAGTGGGTATCATAAACTTGAAACTTCGGAACTCTACCTCATAGATTGATAAACATGAATATTGCATTTACAGCAATATAGACATAACTTATACAATAATTAAACTGAAATTAATAAAATTGTACGAAGGTTTTTATACAATTGTAAGCAACTTTTATAAATAAGCCCCGACAAACAAAAACTTGAACACGCAAATCATGCAAACTGCTTCGTGGCCAGCTTATGCCACAAAACAGTATAAAAACCTACCACCGCTGAGGCGGCGGTAGAAAAAACGTTTTGAAAGTTTTGACCTGAGTAACTAGCTTAAGGGGGCGCTCTGAGTAACTTCCATAAATCAAATTGCTATAAATTTTTGTTTCTTATTGATACGAACTTTTTTTGCTTGAGTGCAATCAAGATGAACACCAGGCAAGCATTTTTGCAAAGTTTGATGAGTCTCGGAACATTTTAACAAATTTTATGACTGCATCAAAATTGAAATTTTGAAAAAGTTGACGAATTTTTGAAATGACGTAGCTCAATGGTGCCTTAACCAAATTTAACAATCTATAGCTTAAATTAAAGACAATTATCTTGCCGAGGTGCCATTTTTGTCGAATTTTCGTTACCGGTGACAAATTTTTAGTTATTTTAATTTCTATCAAAAGTGACGTTTTACAAAGCCTATCATATTGAGCCAAATCATAATAATTACAATTCAAGACGTTCGGCGCCTCCATATACATCTGCTCTAACAGTTTACAAAGTTTCAAGCGGATCGGTTTTCGCAGCTGACAGTAATCTTAAATAAGTGTACGCGATAGCCCAATTTCAGAAACCTGAAGTTTGCCTACACATACGTATTTTTCAAAAAAAAGAGCTAATTTTTCTGTACTAAAATCCGTTGAGAAAAGTTACAGAAGCCAAAAAGTAGCTGACGAAAAATTAGTTTGAAAAATAGTGTATTTTTGTCAATGTTGGTCAACGTATTTTGGAAATTTTTTTAGAAAGGTTTGCCTACACAAACGACTTTTTGAAAAGTTGTAACTAGCAATTAGCTACAAAGAACTGTTTCAAAAAGTACCAAAAGCCATATAGAATTTTTTGGTATATCGATTTAAGGATTTTTTCTCATTGAAAAATAGGTTAAAATTTCAAGTTGAACAAAAGTTAACGTTAATTACATCAAATGAAAGCTAATTTAATTTGCAACAACTTTTCTTCTTGAGTTAATTAACGAAGACTTACGTGAAAAATTTTATCGCTCAAAGTCGGTTACTCAGAGCGCCACCTTAAACTATCTGTCAGTCAGATGAAGCAGGAGAAAGGCAAGACTAAACTGCTGCTTACAGCCTAATTTGCTTGCAGTGCAAGAACACTGCAAACGTTTGCAGTGCCAGTTATGTTGCAATTGCGCTCAGGGGCCTGTTGCTCAACTTTACAAGTCTTACAATTGTAGCAATTGTAAGTGCAAAATCAGGTGATTCGTTACGAATTCATCATATCAAGAGTGCATAATGACAAGAGTATGACACTGGCCACGTTTGTGGCCTAGCAGCGCGGACATGCTGCGACCACTATCTCCCGAAAAAGGCCACAACTGTGGGGGGGGTACCCCCCTACACGAATGAAGGCATAGCCCTCAACTGTGGGGGGGGACCCCCCCCCACGAATCAGACCATAGGTCTCAAACGTGGGGGGGACCCCCCCCACGAATCAGACCATAGGTCTCAAACGTGGGGGGGACCCCCCCACGTTTGGTGCAGCCTAAAAAATGCCCCGGAGACGCCCCGCCGCCACTTTTTGAGGTAAAATGTTGTTCCTAGGGGTATTTAGAGGTGTAGAACACGAATCCGGGGTCCATTTTTGCCTAGAACCCTCGTGGACCCCGAAAAGCCCCCCCTCCCCAGGGTACCATGCCTCAGGGGGGTAAAGGGGTCAAATTTTCGAAACTGAGATTTTGCTGTTTCTCGTGGTAATTTGAGCCCCTGAAGAAGAATCTGAGGTCTATTTTTGCCTAGAACCCTCCTGGGGCCCCCTGTGACCCCCTCAGGGTACCCCCTTTAGGAGGTCCTAAGGCGTGAAATTTTTGAAACTGAGATTTTGGTAGTGTTAGGTGTAGTATGATCCGCGGGACACGAACTTTAGAGTCCATTTTTGCCTCCCTCGCACCGTGTTGGACTTTACTACGGCGGCTACAACAAGGGGTTGTGTGCCAATAGAGTATCTTTTGCTGAGAATGGAGGGTCCACTGCTTATTCATCCATCAGAATATTCAGGACCATAAAAAACCTTAGAATGCGCTTTTCACCAAAAAACTGGTAAAAAATTTTCTACTGTAAGAATTGTACGTAACTACATAGGTACATATCTGTACCAAAGCCTCGTAAAAATCTGCTGCCTCGAGGGTGTAGCGAATAGTAGTATGGAAAAGAAAGCCGCTTGCCACATTTGAGTCCAAGAGGATCCCAGACGGAAGTGGACTCCGGATTCGTGTTCAGGGGCCAAAATAACACTTAAACATGAAAAATTTCAATTTTTGAAAAAATGACCCCAAGTTGGTACTGTAGCCTGTGGGGGTCAACTGGGTTCGCGGTGACAAAAATGAGCCCCAGTTTCGAGTTCAGCACCTCAAAATACCCCTAGGAACAAAATTTTACTTCAATAAGTGGCGGCGGGGCGTCTCCGGGGCAATTTTTAGGTTGCACCAAACGTGGGGGGGGTCCCCCCCACATTTGAGGGTATACCCTCATTTGTAGACCTATGGTCTGATTCGTGGGGGGGGGTCCCCCCCACAGTTGAGGGCTATGCCTTCATTTGTGTAGGCGGGTACCCCCCCCACAGTTGTGGCCTTTTTTGGGAGATAATGGTCGCAGCATGTCCGCGGCGGCCAAGCTGGGGTCCAGAAGAGTGTCATACTCTTCTTATTATGGACTCTTGATCATATAAATTCATTACGAATCACCTGGTTTTGCACTTGCCACTTACAATTGTTACAATTGTGAGATTTGTAAAGTTGAGCAACAGGCCCCAGGCTGCAACTACATCCTGGATTGATGCGCCGATTGCCAACACATGGTATATTTGCGCCGGGGGGAAGGGTAGTGCAGGCGTAGTGCAGGATATCTTTGCGGACTTCCTAGGCTTATTTTAGCTAATGACAACCATGTGACGTATGAAGACTTTGTAAAAGCTGTTAAAGCTGGTGGTGAAGCCGTCAACCGCACCTACAATGCTCCGACCCAGATTCAATACGTCTATTTTTCAAACAACACACTTGACTCTGAATCCTGCAACACTACAACACGGCGTGAAGTAGCCATGTTTTTAACTCACATTCTATGGGAGTCAGCAGGCCTCGAGTATAAACGAGAAATAGCTTGTCAAAATGACATAGAGTACTGTCGAAAAGCTTACAAGTCGCCACCGAATTATCCACAAGACGTCGTTTATTATGGCAGAGGTTATATACAATTGACATGGTACTATAATTATGAATATGCATCGGAAGACTTGTATGGAGATGATCGTTTATTAAAGAATCCTGACCTGGTTAGTAATGACTTTTATGCATTATGGATTATGAATTCATGTACGCTAATCTGATTTTTAAGTGTAGGTTATAGCACGATGTAGAGTGCACTCAGTAATTTATACGCACTGTTACGTGAAGCTCCAAGTGCATAAACGAGTGCGCGCAGCGCACGAGTTTTTGCACGCGGGCTTCACGTCACGTGCCAGTGCAAATGATTGCTGAGTGCACGCTACAAAGTATTATAATGTACTTATGTTATATATAACTGTTATAACAGTGCAATAACTAAGATGCACGCCTACAGCAGTGCTATAACTAACTTATACGGCACGCTGTGAATCTAGCAGCGTGCACTTAGTTATTGTCGTTAGTTATTGCACTGTTATTTCAAGACAGGTATGATATAAGTAAACTTTATGAAATTGAGTAGCTTTACCAGTGCTTAAATAAGTTTGAAATATAATTACTGAAACTCATTAATGAAAACTATTAAAATTTTATCAGGTAGCAGACAACGAATCAGTGGCTTGGGACACTACTTGTTGGTTCTGGCGCACTCGAGTTCACATCAGCCAGAAAGTTCGGGACGGGTTTTTTGGCGCGAGCACAAAATTAATAAACGGAGGGCTGGAGTGTGGCAACGGAACAAATGTCGAATCAGGAAAGAAGCGATTTATCATGTATCAGGCTGTCCACAAATCTCTCGCGGTTTCTGAACCTCCCTTGGAGAATGGCTGCTACAACTGACGTACCGAAAAGGACAACATATCAATAATTTTCAAATTTTATGTGGCCTTTCGAAATCTTATGTTAATCGTCAGTTAACAATTGGTAATATGTATTAATGATGACAGTTATGAAAATCTAAAATTAGGTACATTGAATGACGAAAATGACTAATTTAAGTTTGATGCTTTGTTTCTGTTGTCTTGTTTACTAGCAGATGTATCTACATACATCTGCTCCATTAGTTTACTACAATCGTAGGAAATGTAGCTACATTTGGTATATCTACTATATCTGGTGCAAGAGTTGCTACAATACATACAGCAGGTCTGATAATCGCTCAATCGATCAGAAATGCCCTCCCAGAATTTAATATGGTAAATATAGGTAAGCTGACATACACAACAGGAGTCTGTACGTATTTATCTCCACCACAAATGCGTATTATAAATGTTAGTCGCTCATTTCGTATTTGTTTCCGGCGTGGATTTTCTTATGTATTTTCATAAGGAAGTCGATAAAACAGCAGATTAATTCTATACAGGAAATTAGGGACATTCCCATTGTGATGCCCATCGCGCCACCAAGATTGCTAAGTGATTCAGATAACTAAACAGTGAGCAGTCTAACTTGAAATAAAAAAAGCGTTAACAACAAATAGTACAAAACACGTTTTCCGACAGTCTGTTAAGAAAATGCGGAACCCTGAGACAACAAGTTCTTTCTGCGAGTAGATTTTATACTTCTTGAGATTTTGTGTTTGAGAACATGATGAGTAAAACTCAAAACTATTATTTTGAGTTTATTCTTATTTTAGTATTATTTTGAAAATATGCTAAAGATTTTAAAACGCGGCACATTCGGAACTGTCGGGTGGATACACCAAGAAAGCAATAAAATCATTTGAACGCGTGCGAATAGTAACAGATAGTTTCTGTTTATAAAAAGAAATTCGCAAGAGAAATAAATAACTTACACTCATTTGACGAATTTCATTTAGTACTGTGTGGTGGCTGCTTGAATAGTATATTTCAACAAAAGCATTATTCTCACTGAAAAGATACAAAATAGAATTTACCTGACATAATTTTTGTCACTTTTACATGTCATTTTATTATTAATTGCCTGTTTTTATTCTTTACTTTTTAATTTTCCCCAACAACTTAAATGAATAAATAAAACAATTTAGTGGATGGTGACGGTAATGTTAGCGGATAGATTTAACAAATTTCAGTCAAAGTTTAACAAATACCAATTTGTGCATGCTAAAACAACTCAATGTATTTTATGGTTTTAATTAAGATTATTAACTATTATTGGTTAAGCATAAGCATCTCAGATAAATAAAAACGAACGAAAACCAAAATCATCCTTCTTCTTTCAAATTGTAGTTTTCCAACACAAGAACACACAACAACACATGTTTCTTCAAAAATGTTTCTAAATAACTAACCGATAGTTTTGTTTGCATGAGTTGTTTCTTCTGGAACAGCCCGGAATCTACAATTTTATCCCTCAAATATTAAAATTAAGTAATTCAATTCACTTTTCTCGTTTTCTTAAGCACTTGCAAATAAACTAAAAGTGATTATCAAGGCGAGTAGCTATTTCGACTAAAAATATCTTACAACTTGTGACTAATGTGTAAAAGTTGGTACGACTTTTTTACAGACAGGGCGCCTGCTTACTTCAGTTTGAACTAGACTTTTAATCGGAATTAAAGAAACGGCGACGGCTAATTTTTAACTCAACTTAGTCCTTCGTATTACAGGAGTAATAAATAGCATATTTTACAATAGCGCTGTCCGATGGCCATTTAAGTTTTGTCGTGGTCATTATAAGGGGCTCCATCCTAAAAATACAAAATGAGAAAGTACGACCTAAGCACCAGTGTTTATGAATTTTTCGCCACATAAACCATCAAATATATAAAATCAAGAGTGCATAATAAGAAGAGTATGCCACTCTTCTACACCCCAGCTTGGCCGCCGCGGACATGCTGCGACCATTATCTCCCGAAAAAGGCCACAACTGTGGGGGGTCCCCCCCCTCAACCGTGGGGGGGGACCCCCCCCACAAACGAAGGTATACCCTCAACTGAGGGGGGGGGACCCCCCCACAAACCAGACCATAGGTCTCAAACGTGGGGGGGGTCCCCCCCACGTTTGAGGGTATACCCTCATTTGTGGGGGGGGGGTCCCCCCCACGTTTGAGACCTACATATGGTCTGGTTTGTGGGGGGGGTCCCCCCCTCAGTTGAGGGTATACCTTCGTTTGTGGGGGGGGTCCCCCCCCACGGTTGAGGGGGGGGACCCCCCCACAGTTGTGGCCTTTTTCGGGAGATAATGGTCGCAGCATGTCCGCGCTGCTAGGCCACAAACGTGGCCAGTGTCACACTCTTCCTATTATGTACTCTTGATAAAATTAACAGTTATTAATTACAGATTGCACTACACTTTGATGAATATACATACATACATACATGCCCTATAAAGTCATAAAAGCGTGTGTACGGGTAGGTACATTGTACAAGATTTGGTCTTGTATCTTGGCGTAATATAAAACAGCGTTTTATTTTAAAAGCCAACACAGCGAACAGTGCACGGCCCAAGCTCTCAATTCGAACAGTGTTTACAACACACAGCAGAACAACAACTTTTATTCTGTAACTGAATCACAGTCATGCAGCTTCTGCTGTTTTCGTTTTCAAATAAATGTAAATCTCGACAGATAACAAGCTCTGCTGAGTGAGAAGTGGTTCAACTGTGAGGTTTCAGTGTCAATATTCCACAGGAAATATAAAACGCGGCCATAATTTTTGGATAAAAGATTTGTAACTTCCTCACGCTGCTCAGAATTACTGCTGAGTAGCTCAAAGTCTGTCTTCAGACAAAAAATGCTGAACTACACAGAAACCCGTTTGACATTAAATAAGAAAATAATGAAATAAAATTAAAACAAGCTCTTCTGATGAGTGAGTAGTGGTTGCATTATGAGGCATGAGTGTCAATATTCCACGGGAAATATTAAACGAGGCCATTTGTTGAAAAAAAGACCTAAGCATGAACATGTTTTTGTAATAGATAAACTTCACAGGGACTTTTCAGATAACACTTTAAGCCCTTCTGTAAAACAGGAGTCCACTAGTGAATTAAAAGTATAACAAGCTCTTTTGCTGAGTGAGAAACGGAACATTGCGAGGCCTGATTGTCAATATTCCAGAGGAAATATCAAACGCGGCCTCTATTTTGTGGATAAAACGATTTATAATTCTTAAGTTTTGCACACATTTACTGCTGAGTAGCTCCAACGTCTCTGAAACAGCAAAAAATATTTGCAAAAATAAAAAATTCTACTATTTTTAAGAGAAAAGATATTATATAAAAATTTTTTCACTCATATCTCCTGGGACTCGAACACCGGACCAACTGCTCACGGAGCGAACATCCTACCGTTCGACCACCTGTCCCCTTGAAAAACATCGTTAGAAAGTTTAGATCAAGATGACAGTTACAATGTTACACTATGTGTCAAAAGATCAGCATGTTTTTGCAAGATAATAAAAATAATATGACCATGTTAATCAATGATAAAATTTTATGAATACATCGTTGCATGTATACACCGCTGCAGGGTGCTTATCAAATCTATCTACATCGTGTCCCAGCGGTGGTTAGCTCGGTTGGTAGAGCATCTGGTTCTTAAGCGGAAGGGCGAGGGTTCAAATCCTCACCACCGATGTAGTTTTGCGTTTCGAAGACTGAACGGTGGAAAAGTCGAGTAGGCTCTGAAAACGACCTACCTGCCCTTCCAGTGTTAATTAACACTGGAAATTTGACCTACCCAAAATTACATAGGATTCAGAGAATCTGAATATAGTATATACGCGGCCCCTGAGGGGGCCGCGTAAAAACTAAAACATAACTGAGTTTCAAAAAAATTGCGTTTTAGAAAAAAAATCGGGCTTCAGAAAAAAATAGGCTCATTCTGGATTTGAACCAGGGACATCTTGCACCCAAAGCAAGAATCATTGCACTCGACCAACGAGCCTTGACAAAAGCAGTACTAAAAGTCACTTATGCACTCACTTACTCACATTGTTGTAAATATGGTTAGCGAGATTTGAACTGTAATCTACAGATTCAGAGTCAATAACACTAACCACTACACCACTAAGACCACGGGCTCAAAGTCGTTAACGTGAGCTGATGTGCTTTCTAACTTCTTAGCTTTGGTTCACAAATAGAAACATGAGTGTCAACGTCGGACAGAAGATTGCTCATATGCACTGATATGAGGGAATAAAAACATTAAATTCATTTATTTAAAAATTTATTTACATTATTTTATGTTCCACAGGACATGTGAGTCTGCATAACATTTTTGATAATCCCTGTTTGCTGCTACACAACTTGTTAACTACGTGTGATCCTAGTCTATGCGCACTTCCATTGATTCAGCATTTCAACAGCCCGGTTGGCTCAGTGGGTAGTGCTACGTGCATCTACAGACAGAGCATCTGACTAATAATCAGAATGTCGGTTGTTTGATTCCGCCCCGGAGCTAGATGTTTTGCATTCTGCGGTAGTTTGAAATCATGCTAGCTCCGTCGAGTTGCATGATGCATGGCAGAACTGAGAGGTATGTATCTACCGTTCAGTGTAAATTTACGCTGCAAAATCCGACATACCCGGAGTAACGTAGGAATCTCAAATTCTGAATATAGTATATACGCGGCCCCTGAGGCGGCCAAAAACACTAGTAGGACAGAGAACTGTAACTAATGCATGGAACAACGTAATAGTGTGTGTTTCCGCATTAGAGCGTAAATTTTACACTTTTGCAGAGTTGAACTTAAAAACTTGTTGCGCTGTGTCTTGGGGCCGAATTATTTGCCGGATTAAACGGACTGAACTAGCTTTAGCCCGAGATTTAGGAATGACAAATCGGAATAAACGGACTAAACTAGTTAAAATAAATCAGCAGCCTAATTTTAGTACGAACTGATTCCTAAACTACTACTGGACTAAACGGATTTAACATGCTCGCTTAGCATTACGTACGTAGTTAAGTCCGTTTAATTTGACTAAAACGTAGAGTTTAAAAATTTAAGTCCGTCCAGAGGTATGGAGTGGCGTTTTTTAGCATAATTTTCAAACCGTTTAGCGCGATTAAAATTAACCCATTAATCCAGTAAAGTACTAGCCCCTTAGTGAAATATGGAAAATTTTATAGCATTTTTAGAAGTCTTCAAAGTTAATTTAAGTAGCTTTAATTTCAGAATCAAGCTTGTGAAATCATTGAAAAAATATTGAGATTAGCTTGCTAAGCGTCAGCTAAGAAAACATACCGACATGGTTCCTTACAAGCTTTAAATTCAGTATTGTTAACAATCGTCATTATTCGCTGCATGCATTCAACTAAAAAAGTAAACTAAGCAGCAATACACTGGAGAACTAATTGGTAAATTTATGCCTCTTCATTTTTGCGACTGTCAAAGTTCTTTGATAATTATAAAACCATCAACAGTTAATTACTTCGAATTTATTGTTCGTTTTTAACTTTTGAGAGCTACCAGACTAATAAAATAAAATATATAAAATAAAATTGCAAAAATATACCAGACTAATAACTGTTGCAAAAATAAAAATCTCAAAGTTCGAAAAAAGACAGAGATAGAAGCGCCGATCGGCAACAAAACACCAGTAAACACCAAACAGTAACCAGTAAAATGGTTGATGGAACATTTTTTAAAAGTTATGCTAATTGGTGCAGAAATTGAATTTGCGTACAAGTGACTTATATTGAATTTCTCAGGTGGTTCCACTTTTTTATGCATAACAACGAATCAAAATAAAAACATTCACACTTATTCTGTACGATTACGTTTTGAACTTGAACAAAAGAACAAAACAAAAACAAAACCTCGTTGAATTAAGTCTCACAACTCCTATACTCGTTACTGAGTCACTGGATAAGTAATTTTTCCTTACTTAAAACAAGGGTAAAAATGAAAAAGTTAAAAAATAAAAAATAAAACAATAAAATGCTAAAAAACTTAATATTTCAACATACTTTCAACTTGAGAGCGACATTTTACTATATTTTTAGTATACGCGTAATTGGTATACGCGCACTTGCATTTTGATACAATTTCTTCTTGGTGCAAACTTTGCATACAACCCTGAAAAGAATCCGTTTATGCAGAAACATGTTACAAATGTATGACTTTCATCCTTATATTGATGTTTTTGCTTATCCTAATAATATTTC
Organism: Trissonchulus sp. WLG1_4; assembly: GCA_030248245.1. Classification (NCBI taxonomy): domain Eukaryota; kingdom Metazoa; phylum Nematoda; class Enoplea; order Enoplida; family Ironidae; genus Trissonchulus; species Trissonchulus sp. WLG1_4. The sequence continues at coordinate 23,050 of JASANF010012429.1, read as the reverse complement.
CTTACTGAAAAGATAATATAAACTAAGAAAATCACTGAAGTTTCATTTTTTAGTTCTTCTTAAGCCTGGTTCATACTCGTCCCTAAGCGTTGTCTTTCTCCCTGTCCCTAGGTGTCCTTGTCCCTGTGTCCTCATGCTTTGTCTCTGTCCTTGAGAAATGTCCCTAAGGTCTATAGGGAATGTCCTTGTCCCCGTCCTTAGAGGTGATTGATTCATACTCCTTGAAGACAAGGGAATAGTCTTTCTCACATGAACTAATGCTCAAACGTCATTGGATAAAGGAGTTTTGTTTAAAGTACCTTGAAAAAGTTAACACTCTATTTATAGGCTGAAAAAAAAAGAAAATCCAAAATTTCGAATATGGGAATCGAACTCTGATCGATAGGTTGAAAAGCAAAAATCATAACCACTCGAATTATAAGGCATCGAAATTGGAGCACTAGAACATCTTTATGAACTCATAGTAATTATCAGGTTGGTCTAAAAATTGAAAATCAAATATTTTTCACGCAAAAATGTGTTAAATAACCCAAAAATAACGATAGAATTAATACCGCAACACAAGCCCACGACATTCTTTCACTAGTAGTCGAGATAGTCCGTGATTGGCTGTTCTTCGTGTCACATGTAGTAACTGCTTACTGCAGTATTTTGATTGGCCGAGTTGCTTAGGGACAGGGAAAAGATAGAACATTGCTGAACATTGCTTAGGGACATAGGGACAGTCCTTATGGCTGCTTAAGGACAGTCCCTAAGCTGCATAGGGACAAGTATGAATCAAAAGCAGCTTAGGGACAAGGAAAAGGAAAAGGACACCAGAAAAGTATGAATCAAATCTGCATAGGGACAAGGACATTTCTTAGGGACAAGGACAGTCCTTAAGGACGAGTATGAACCGGGCTTAACGCGCTAACTGAAATGTGTTTTCATGTATTGAAATGCATTTTCAGGCTCAGCACATCATATTTCAGTACAGTTTCTTCCATAGAAGAAGTAAACGATACCGTAGTCGTGTAGTATCCTGGATAGTAATAATGTTGCCCAACTGCTTCATTATCATGACACTTTGAAAGCTTTTTTAATCGTGTTAAGTTTTGCTGAAATTAGCAAGTGAGATATAGTGCCACGAAGGCCACGAAACAGCATAACACTGCTATAAAAGAAGATTGAAACCAAGAATACATAATAACAAGAGTACATAATGGAACGAGTATGACACTCCTCCCATTGGCCAGCTTGGCAGCGCTGTAGATGCGTTTCACATTAGCGGCCAAAAAAGGTTCCAAATGGGTACTAGCGCCTAAACTGTCCTGCTACATGCCCAATTGGGCACGTTTTAAATAACTCTCCCAAACGGTACCTTTTAATCAGCCAATGAGAATAAATCTTCCATTTTTAAACTACATACAACAAATGTGCTTTTAATCTGTGTAGCCTAAGTAAACAATGAACTGTATGTGCATCACATGCATTGCAAACTGTATGTATATATGTTGCTTGAATTTTGTTAAAACTTCGATTGAAACACATTTTTCTTCAGTTAATTTTTGGTACTTGCAGATATCAACTTTTCACTAAAAAGTTTTAGAGTAAGGCAATGATGACTGCTTTCACGACATTACCCTTTAACAATGATCTATTCAATATTTTGCTGCTTTAATATCATTTATCAGTGCGATTATGTGATTTATGTTACGCAGCACTTGTGTGCGGTTTGTCCGTTTCTCAAAAAAGAGGAAAAATTCCCAGCAAGCTCATAGTTTCGTCTTTAACTGGTTCTCTTGTAGACAAGAAAGTGTCTCACTTACGAAATATTGTTTACTGTTTCGTGTTTAAAAAGTGATTGAGTGTTTAAATAACAGGTTACGGGCATTTATTATCAAGCTTCATATCCTTTGCTTTAATTGTGACTTCTCAGGAATTTTCAATAAAACAAAGCCTTTAAGCCGTCAAGCCTTTAAGTATAATTTTTGTGTGATATACTTACATAGGTTAAAATAAAAGATGTTGCCATGCCAGGCGGAACAATGTTTCCATCCGAGTCAGGAAAAACAGGCTCGAAAGGCAGCGAAAAAAGAATCTTCAGTCCAGAAGTTGCAGTCATCGGTAAATACGATAACTGATGCGCCCGTAGCCCCATTTTCAAGCCTACAAACATTAAAATGTAGATACTGAATATAAAGCTATACCATATTAAAGTTTAAAACGTTTTGTAACATCAAATACCCATATATATTATTGTGATGTGTCAAGTTTCATGCTAACTGGTTGTATGTAGAACCAACTACAAACTTTTTATATAAAGTTAACAAAACGTTTTAAAACCTAAGGTTTCCTAAAGTGAAGACGAACTACGACATTAGGCAGGTAGATTAGCGAAAGTATGATCGCCAATAGGGCTCTTTGGCTCTCCCAATTCAACAGGGTGAAGAAGGTTATATCGAACTTAAACCTTAAAGATGGGAGTAATAAAAAAACTAGCAGAAACAAAAAACAATCCAACAAAAAACCGCTTACTGTTTTTTAATTTTTCAAAAAGGCTATGTGGCTATTTGACAACTCACCATTTTCACTGCCAACAAATGCATAATTTGGAGTTTTTGATTCATTATTAAAGGAATAGCAAGAACCATAGCTTGGATGTTGGTAAACTGAGTTGAATAAACTAAAATTACATACTTAGTGTGAAATTAGCGCAACAATACTAAAAAGTAACTTCAGCATTTGGAAATGGCACGAAAATATTTTTCACAGTCTACAAAATGTACTATTGTTTTTTCAAAAACCTGCACTAAAATGATTAACAAATGATGGAATTTTATTAACAATCTATCTATACTTTTTGCATTTGTTTGATAAATTACTTGTAATAAATATGTAATACATGCAATAATTTTTCAATATTATTTAAAAATAAAAAAATTGTGCTACACATGACATCAACAGCAACTATTAGGTAACAATCGCAGAAAAGCGCTATAATAAAAAACGGGATAATGGGTGTAAACTGTTAAGGCTTACAAAAATAGCACAAATAGCGGCCAAGGGGGATATAACCCTGTGTCTGTGTACGATTACGCTAATATATCAACTATCAATTGTCCATTTACCGTAGAGTTAATTTGTTAACCGTGCATAATAAAAACTAAAATTAAAAAGTGCAATAGATACTATAAAAAAATTTCTTACACTTCACAATCTTCCCGGGCTTTACTGAACATACAAATACTGAAAATGTCGGAGATTGTATTTGAAATTTCTGCCATATTTTCTATTGATATTTCCGTGACCAATTGTCCAATTATTTCATTAAACACTGAGCGAAGACTCTCAGCATTTTCTTTTGGAGCATCTGTCGAGATTGCATGCTTCTGAATTACAGAAAACCTCACAAACACTGCAAATGAATTCTGGTCTCATGTTTGAACGTTTAGTTAATGCATAAGCTGGAGCTAAGCTGGTGTATTGCCTCGAGTTAGTTTTCAAGCACATTTTCTGAAGCGACAAATACTTATGAGCGAGCAGTTATTTGCTTATTTTGTTTTTCATGTTTTATTATTGTTGTTTTGTGCTTTATTTAATTCTGCAGCCAAAAAATATCAAGCTCTTTCTTAAGCTTTTTCAAGCTTATTCAGATTCCAGCCGGTGCGGCCTGTTGTATCAGTTTAACACCGGTGTTAGCAAAAGAAAACACTAGATAGATTATAGATATGTAGTCCTGAATGAAAACGGTAATAATAAACCTTTCCAGGTGTTATAATGGGAACGCTGGTTCATACTCTATGACATGTGAATAAGATACCCTCATTTTAATATTAAAAATTAACAAAATACTTATTTTTAAATACGATTTAAATTACCTTCTTCAGTATTTCAGCATCGTATGCCAGTTGAGTGCTATCCACAAGAGCCAAAATCTGTTCGACTAGTCTTCGATATTCCGGTGCCATACTAGTAAATAAAGTAGTTGTAGTTAACGGAGACTTTGATGTAAAAGAAGTCGCTGTGGTGCCTGCTGGTTTGAATGACTGTGTGAATGGTGCTGTGTTTTTGTTTGTACTTGACGTTGCACCTGCTGTTAAAACTTGTAATTTTTTATTTTGTGTTGTAGTGAGTGTCTGGGTTGTGATTGCTATGTTTCGAGACAATGTACTCAGTGCAGCCGAGGTGACACCCAGAAGACCTGTTGCTGTTGTTGCATTTGGTACTGCTACAACTGTTAACGCTGTGCTTGTCGTTATTGTTGTTGCTGGTGTAGTTGTAGTTGTTGTTATCGTTGTTGCTGCTGTTGTTGTTGTTGTTGTTGTTGTTGTTGTTGTTGTTGTTGTTGTTGTTGTTGTTGTTGTTGTTGTTGCTGTTGTTGTTGGTTGTGTTGTTGTTGTTGTTGTTGTTGTTGTTGTTGTTGTTGTTGTTGTTGTTGTTGTTGTTGTTGTTGTTGTTGTTGTTGTTGTTGTCGGTGCTGTTGTTGTTGTTGGTGTTGCAGCCGTAGTGGTTATTTCTGAAAATCATTTTACTTTTTACAGTCCATCTTCTTACACATTTAAACTGTAACGTGTTTGTTGTTCATATAAATATTTTTTCCGTACGCAGTACAATTTGCAGTTTTTTAAGGGATTAAAGTTAGATAGTCTCATCTAAATTGTTTTATTTTAACTGAAGTGAATATACTAAGACCGTATGTGCCCTCAAAATGTGTAGTTAAAATGTTGTAAGTCATGCCAATAATAAAGTCTAAGCAGGTCATTACTTAAGATTTAAAAACAATTTGTTGTTTTTATAACGATCAGCTGTTCCGATTGTTTCTATTTTTTATGTTGTTTGAATTGTTTTTATTCTTTAAACCCAGTAAATATGTCAAGACTGTAGGTGTGCAGTGAACAATAAACTTGCCGTAAACAGTGTTGTAACTTGTTAAGTCATGCTAATAATAAGGTTTAAGTAGGCCATTACCTAAACATTCAGGATTCGTGTCCCAAGAACCATCATTGCAGGTTACGATATCCTGATTTGGTTTGTAGCCATCAATACAATTGATCGTTTGTTGACCACCGTGTGGTACCAAGTATGAATTGGGTTCAGCCTGCCCATACAAAATACTGTTTTGGTGGCAATAACCTGTAAAATTGAAACAGATCGGAGTAGTCTATTAGTCGTTTAACCCGAAAAAATCATTTTAATTTTAATCCTTTAGAATTACACAAGAAACAATTTCTTTATTTACATAACATAAATATCCAATGATTTATTACAAGCTTTAACCATTTCTTTTCAAAAACGAACAAAAAATGGACAAAACTGTTAATTCTTATGGTATTCGAAAAAAGTTTAGTAAAAGAAAAACAAAGAACAAAAACCGGGAAATAATCACACTACTAATGGTGTATAAAATCAGACTGTGCTGTGATATATTTGTTCCTTCTAGAGAAGGAACTATTGTTTTGAAACTACCTGCTCACAGCGTTAAACGCTGCTGAGCAAGCAGTATGTTTTGTGTGTATTTTCAGATTGGATTGGAATCTGCCTGCTGATTTTTGGCTGCGTGTATATGAAAATCAATAATTTATGTAGAGAGTTGTACTAATCAAGTGCATATTGTTGCAAATTCAGCACCGTAATGTTTCACCAGAAGCATATAAGTATCTCTGGAAAACACTGCTCATCGCTTCCAAGAGCTGTCATGTTCAGATCAAGGCGTCGCTTTTGAACCGAATGGTTCAATGCAGCGGGATTGTTAACATCCTGCAGCAATGTTTTTGTACGTACATAGTCACCTTAGTTAAGACTAAGTAAGTTTAGTGAGTAGTAGAGTAGGATACGTATTTTAGGACGATATTTGTGGTAGGTGCAAGGTAGACACCGGGGACGGAACCTTACCCCCTTTGGGGCCTACTTGTTATAACGTACATACCACAGCATCTGTAAGTAAACAAAGAACAAAAAGGGAATTTGAAAAACTTAATAGGTTCAAGCATTAGCCTAGTAAGGCCAAGCATGTTAAAGAATTACCGCAGCCATCTTTTAGAAAATCTGTGCGAGGAAGCCAACAAATGATTCCAACTTCATAATTGCATACTAAACTATGCAAAACTTTGGGTGCTGTTCTTGATGGTTTTATTGCGACACATCCCACAACGTCAGATGACTCGGGATGCCCAAAATCCCAGAACTGCGCTGCTGTAGTATCGTAGTGACAGTTTGGAATGCCGAAGATGTTATATTTACCTTAATAACATGCCAAATTGCATAATTATGTATTAAGAGTATTCAGCAGGACAATAGACACGTATATATTAATGTCTGACCAGAAATTTCTGAACCTTGAAACAAAACAGGTGCCGTAACTTTTGTTAATATCGCTGTACTCTTCATGCTCTGAATTCGTTCTTTTCGCAATGAAATCTTTCTTGTTTGTTTTTTGTTTGAAGTGTTTCTTTTAATCTCAGGATCCAGTATTTTTTGGTCCAATTAGTTACCTCTATTATATGCCCGTTCAGCTGCCATAATTCAGAAATAATCACACCACTAATGGTGTATCAAATCAGACTCTGCTGTGACATTTTTATAATTTTGCCGGCTGAACGGACATACCGCTGCATCTGTAAGTAAGAATTGACTTTTATGAACAGTGCTCGGGCACTTAAGGTGGTAGTTGCGTTTTCGAGCTTTTTGTGATTTCTATGTAAACTTTGCGCCACCAGTACTCAAGTTATAAGTGACGCCTGAGCATAAATTTTTGGGACAGGACTGTAAAGGTCAAAATCCCCAGGCATGTCTCTCACTTTTTTGAAATGTCATCTGTGGACATTTTTAGAGGGTTTTAATTACAAGAAAATATGTTGAATTTTCGGTGCGTTCGCTTTTCAGCTATTTTCTCAGTAAATTGACTAGTTATTAAAAAAGTGGGGGACATGCCTGGGGATTTTAATCATGTCAAAAACCTTGCCAACTTTTAGCCCCAACAGGTAATCGTATGATTCGGAGCTGTGGCGCAAACTTTTTGTAAAAAATTGTAATATTTTGCAAAGGACCTTTCTTTAGTCGTTTATACTGGAAACAAAATCACAGGTTGAATTTCAATGCATCGCATACATTTAGGAACGATATTGTTGTACCTAATGTAAAAGACCGCTTGTGATTTGAATTTGTAAACGCTGAGCTATGGCTTTTCAAAAAAACACCTAAAAACGCAATTACCCCCTTAAGGGGGTAATTGCGTTTTTAGGTGTTTTTTTGAAAAGCCATAGCTCAGCAAGGGGGTAATTGCGTTTTTAGGTGTTTTTTTGAAAAGCCATAGCTCAGCGTTTACAAATTCAAATCACTAGCGGTCTTTTGCATTTCTGTCTTTTGCAGAACAATATGTTTCCAAAATGTATGCCATGCATTGAAATTTAACCTGTGATTTTGTTTCCAGTATAAGCGACTAAAGAAAGGTCCTTTCCAAAATATTACAGTTTTTTACAAAAAGTTTGCGCCACAGCTCTGAATCATACGATTACCTGTTGGGGCTGAAAGTTGGTAAGGTTTTTGACATGTTTAAAATCCCCAGGCATGTCCCCCACTTTTTTAATAACTAGTCAATTTACTGAGAAAATAGCTGAAAAGCAAACGCACCGAAAATTTAAGATATTTTTTTGTAATTAAAACCCTCTAAAAATGTCCACAGGTGAAATTTCGAAAAAGTGAGAGACATGCCTGGGGATTTTGACCTTTAGAGTACTGTCCCAAAAATTCATGCTCAGGCGTCACTTATAACTTGAGTACTGGTGGCGCAAAGTTTACATAGAAATCACAAAAACCTCGAAAACGCAACTACCACCTTAAATGAAACACCAACTTTAACAACAAGAACAGATACAATTCGATTTCCGTACATTGAGTAATGAGTACCGTTGTTTTTCGACATCTAGTAATGCATATAAATAAACAGAAATACCGTTTGTTCGGACAACATTAATCCAATAATACATGGACATCGTTGACTTTCTAAAAAATAGCTTAATGTATAATACTAGGTATATCAATACATTTTTTTATCTCAATATATGTGATAATTATCTTAAAAGTGATTGTATAAAATTAAGATAAGCGAGACATCAAGTAATTAAAATAAGAAATTAAACAAAAAGTAACTAAAACATAAGATGAGCATAAATTTGGGACAAGCATAAACTTTCCAAACACAAGCTGACAAATTTTCGCTCGTTTTCTTGGCCTTTGCTACCCACTGTCACTGATACTCATATTTTAAGTAAAGTGGGAACTGGGAAGTAAGGTTGTTTCACTTATTTGTTTAAGTCGTCGAAACCCCCTTAAATTTCAGTTTCAAAATCAATTAATAATTGATATTGAAAAGGAAAATAATTTGCCGAAAAAGTTGATTATGGTATTGAAATTGAAGAAGAAAACCATTAAGTAAAAAATTGATAATGGTATCGAAATTGAAAATGACTGGGTCAAAAATCGATAATAGTATCGAAACAACCCTGGTGGGAATCAAAACAAAAGTCGAGAAACAAAGATTCATCAGAAGGGGCAAGCTTACAGGTTGGTAACCACGGCACCAAGCTGCGTTGCGTCGACTGGCACAAACAACTGCCCATACTGGTGGCTTGCCACGCACATTTCAGCAGCCGGGCCATGCATGTGCTTGCCTGTCAACACTTTTACACACCCTTTGTCACTCCATTGTTGCCAGTCACTGGGGCAACTGTCAATCCCTGCAACATTAGTCTAGTTTACAACATTTATGTACAATATTCATGTAAAATTAAAACCAAGTCATGAATGTTGTATTCTCAGGATGCCGGCCACTAGGAGCTTGGCATTTCTGAGCGGTTTTTAAGGCTAATGAACTGCCATGTTCAATGCCATCTTGTAGTTTGAATAAAGGCGAAAAGCCAATTTGTGAAGTTTATATTTTAGGCTAATAAATTATGTTTGTTTGTAGTTTTACGAGTTTGTAATCAAGTTTTGAGCTTAAAATTGGAAAAGAAAAGAGTAAATTCTAAGTTTTAATACTTAGAATTTAACAACGAAATTATGAATAAGTGAAGCTAGTTGGTTGGCTTGTCTCGGAATCGGCGGTCGGCGGTCTGCAAATCGGGGGGCAAATTCTGTAGGTTTCGCATAAGTCCGGGGCTTTGAGAGTAGTACGCGACCTCCGTGAGTTAGGTCTGATATTCCCATTTTCCACCCAACCTGTTTATAATGGTTTTATTGTAGTTATTGACCACTTTGTTCTGCAATGTAAAGTTTGTGTTTAACTGACCTTGTGCAATAAATATTGAGTTTTAATTGTCCGTGTTTGAAGGTTGAATATTTAGTTTTGTGTCCGTGTTACTAGGGCCCGTTCGAGAAATACCTTAGAGTGCTCCCGAACCTAAGTAGTGAGCTAAATCTGCATCTGTAGTTTCGACGCTCCCAGGGTTAAGTTGTTTTACTGCGTTGTTGTTGTTTTCAGGCACAGTTAGGCCACGGTACAGTTCCTGAGAATTAGCCGCGAGCTCACCGCGAAGTCTATAAGACCTGGGGCCGCAAATACTATCAGCGAAATTTTTTACAAACTTTTGTACAAATTGTGTTACGCAGAGAATCTACACGCAGATTGGCCATTTTTCTTGTTCTATGTGTGACACTATTATGTACTCTAGAGTCTTGGTATAGTGTGTATTCACTGTTGCATCTATGTCCGATCAGCCGAAAAGTTACGAAATAGTAGCGCCATTACTAATAATGTCCAAGATCAGATTGTAGCGTGACATTTCGTAAGTTTGCCGGCTAAACACAGATCAGATAAAATTTCGAGCATTACTTTAAATTTTTTGGGGCATTGTAGTAAATTTGCCAAAGTAAATGTACAAGTTGCTATTCTGTCCAACACAAAAAAAGAGTGGCAATGTTTATTATAGAACCGAGCTACAAAAAATTAGCTGCAACACTAGCCAGACTCACCTGAAACTGTTATATTGTTCCATAAATGTTTACCTTCCAACATAGCCAGTTATACGTTGACAAACACGTAGCACACGGAACAAGGTATAATGCATACTTTAACGTTAATATAATTCGACAAGCCACAAAGCGTATACATAATATGCGCGTAAACATAGCTTAGCCACGAGAACTTGAACAACAATGACAACTTACTTGACGTAGTAAAGTTCTAAAGCAAAGTAAGTATGAAAATACATTTTTATCACCTCACTTGAGTATTGTAGTGACATACACTAGTTAAATAATTCGAATTTATGGCTATTCTATAGCACGTGCACAGTTGGCCTTCGTCGTTCGCGAAAAGTGACGACCGGTGGCCGGAAAGTGACGAACGGTGGCTGGAAAGTGACGAACAAAAAATTTTTCGAAAAGTGCTCCAAAACACATTTTCAATGTGAAAAAGTGAAAATTTGAAAATTTTTTGTTATCACTTTCCGGCCACCGTTCGTCACTTTTCGCGAACGACGAAGCTAGTCGTACGCCGACGAACAGGGAACTTTTTTTGCACAGTACTGTATAATCGGTTTGCCCTTTGGTCGGCTATTTTTTTAAGGTTTCCACCAAACAGATGTCAAATAAATTTGTCAAAAAGTTCAACAATTATGTCAAAAGTTGATCAAAATAGATAAAGACAAAAGGTAGTAAATGGCATGGTTTATTATCAAAGTAATGACAAAACTTTGTTGAAAACCGACAAGATTTGCTAAGATATTGAACTGTGCACATGCTATAGAAAATGGTATTCGCCTATTTCGTAGTACAGTCCAACTGTGCACGTACTATAGAAGTGGCTTTTGGCTGACTTTAAACTAAGGCCAACTGTGCACGTGCTATAGAATAACCGAATTTATATTTAATTAAAAAATTCATTGAATTCTATTGAATTCAGTTGAATGAATGAGTTATTGAATGAGTTATTCAAAGCTTGTTTAGTTCCACTGCATTCGTGTTAAGAACTTGAGATAACATAACTGTTTAGAAATTGATTCTCACATTTCGTTTAAAGTTAATTGTATTAAAAAATGTAAAAAATAATTACAAGTGAAGTTACAGTACAGTTAGCCTACAAACTCAGAAGTCAAAACACAGATGCAAAAGCTGTGAATAAAGGTAGCGACGTAAACGGCCAAATTAATCGTCACTTTTTTAGAAGTCATGTGACCACGTGAGGTCAGGAGTTCACCTAGATGTTCTATAAAAGCGCATGTGCACTGTAAACCTAACAGCTGTCACTAAGGTGAGCAGTCAAGAAAGTTTCAGGGGTGAGAATTAAAGCTGGTGACAATCATTCGTAACACAAGCATAAAATGTATATATAGGTAGGTATCTAATAAAAACACTTACATAAAATATAAAAAAGTTGCCATTATTTTGTTTGTTTTTACATACCCTAAGTTTAATTATGGTCCTTTGGTAACATTTGCATGCTTACAGATATTGTCCACGTTGCCCTTAATTTGTCGTCCTGACTGGAGGTATCTACAGCTTTCAGAATCACTGTGTCATCTTGATTGTGATACATAAACGTTGAGGAGCCATAGACGAAACTGAAGCCAGTGCCTGCCAAACCAGGCTGAATGCCGAATCTCCATAAATGACTGTTCATACTATATGATGTCAGAACACCTCCTTTATAAATTGCAAAATTTTTCAGAGCAAGGCCGATATCTTTGCATATTTTCCAGCCCGGTTTTTTGTCTGAGTCAAATACCGCATGTCCCGTATCTGTGACTCGCAAGCGGAAATAGCCGTCAAAGGTAGAATCGACAAAAAGGGGCAAAGGAAAAACACCATCCATCATACTGTGAGCTAGGCGCAGATTAGGATTGCTGAGTGGACTAAGTCTCACGTGCAACCCCGCAAACCAACTAATGTCATCTAAACAGTTGATTATCGATTAATCATTCAGTCATAAATTTGTTTCAAGGTAAAACGAATGATTTCATTCAACCATGCACTATGCAGGCGGTAAAATGACATAAAAGTTATGATAAGCTTCCGTAGTCAGTGTCAGTGAGTTAGAGATAACAACAGAGCCGGTTTTTTTGGTACGGCCAGGCCCGGTTTAAATAAACAAACAAACGAATAAATAAACAAATAAACTGACAAACGCGCTGAACCAAAACTGCACCTTCAAGCTTAATTGATCTTATCTGAGGTCGGGGTGCCTTGGGGGAGTAACATATGTGAATATAAGCAAAATTACATATGTGAAAATAAGCAAAATTGGAGAACTTTGATTTTTGACCTGGGTAGCCCCCCCTTAAGGCTGTATTAAACAAACAAATTGTACAGAGTCCATCGCTCAGTAGCTTTAGCTCAGTAAACTAAAAATTCAGTTATTAATTTCTCGATTCAACGCAAACCAAATCAATCAAACCTTAAAAATAGCTAGAACCTTTTTTTCACACGTGTACATGTTTGTATCAAAGTTATTTCCCGTTCAGTTTAGTGAAGCACTTACCACTTATGGCACGTTTAGCTCTTTGATTCTTGCCAGTCATTTTTGTGTCCACAGAAGCTTCTCTAGAGTTTGGTACAGGCTTCTTCAGCCTTTTATCTGATGTTAGACGATTGCTCTGTACTTCGTCACGTGTTTTTCCTTTCTTTTTTTCATTTGAGGAATTCTGGTTAGATTTGTCCAGTTTTTTCCCTTTATCCTTTGACAGATGTTTTAGTGAAGAATTTCGCATGTTTCCATTAGGCAAATTCTTCGAATTTTTTTGTAGCACATTAATCCCCGGCAATTTCAGTGTGGCATTTTTCAACACAGTGACGGGAGGCATGGTGAACTGTTGTAAACTGTCTGATAAGATTTTTTTGTCAGACGAATTTGAAGGGACGGTTTTGAACAATTTTTCTGTGGACTCCTCGTAGGCTTTGATCTGAAAAATAGGAGTAAAAGTAGACGCTGAACTGAAATATAAACTTATTCTTACAAACCAGGACCAGAATTCATAAACGATCAGCCACAATTAACTAGTAACACTGATTTAAGCTTATAAATGCATTGTAACTATGCGTTTACTCAAGGTTTCAAATGAGCATTTGCGGCTATTTGCCGATACGCTACCCCAAGCGTGTGGAAAAAATTATAATGCATCACAATTCACAACTAATGTATTCTTTTAAAAGTCAAATTTAAGTCAAGGTAATTTATTAGTCGCATAATTAGCAAATATAAGTTAATGTGTCAGTAAATGGTTATTCAGTAGGTCCATGAAAGTTGCCTAAGTAATAAGTCAAGCTGAACAATTTTTATGCATGTTTTGGCTCAGTTTGCATATTGCTCGTGTGTTCGCATACAACTGAAAGTTCTCTCTGGCTAGCAATTAACCCCTTCTTATCATCCTTTGTGGTCTGTGTCTTTTACAGTCGGGTCTATTGTTTCACTAAATCCAATTACAACTATAGTTGCTATTAAATCTATGGTTTACCCCGCCTCTACTACACGGGAAGTAGGTAAATACTCTGTTAAATCGAACTATAAATAGTATGTTGCTTACGAAAGCGGCAAGTTGTGGTATATTATTGACAGCTTGTTTTCTTAATGCATTCAAGCTACAGACGGTGACGGTGGGAAAAGGTAGTCGAGGACCAGTGCCAAGCTAAATTTACACATTCAAAAGGAAGAAATAAACTAAATGCAAAAATATAATGTAACAATCAGCCAGTAAATAAACTGTGCAATACAGTGTCATGTAAATTACATTTTTCTAGTTGCAGACAGATTAATACTTTACTGACAGATTAATACTTTACTGTACTATCACACCATCTAACAGAAGGAGTAGTAATATTAGTTGCTTTATGCTATCACATCCCCCCCCAGATTTCTTACTCTATCAGGGAGGTTGTACAAAGGCGTTAATATCTACGCCTGGGCCCGGTTTCATAAAAAATGAATCGCGATTCATTAGTAACACTGGTGCAACATCGCAAATCGAGTATAACTCGGCCTTTACACAATATTTCTGCTAGATATTTTCATGACAGGTAGCCAATATGTTACACCACGTGTAAATCAAATCTCATGATAGTCAAGTTATCCAGTGAAAACGATAGCTAGCTTGAAGTCATTCATTAGTTGCGAATATTAGTGAATTTCTTAAAACCACTAATATTTACTAATATTTGGAACTAATGAATGACTTTGACTTAGCTAGACTTTTGTCTGCATCAAGCAAATGTAACAAAAGTTTGCACACACATTATCTAACATATTGGCAATATGTTGTAAAAATTTCCAACATGAGCATTAAGTTAACGCAAAGTTATAACTTATTTTTTAGCTTATATCGGTGTTACTAATGAATCGCAACTGACCTTTTATGAAACCGGGCCCTGGACGAAATTGTAAAGGTTTGTTATGGATTCTCTGGGGAAATCTTCTTGGCTCATTTAAGGATTGACCACGGCTTTGTTCTCCGCTTTTTTGGGACTCTTGCCGGGGCTGCACCAGGTCACCTTCTTCGCTTTGTCGGGTTTCTTCCTGGGGTCCACCGGGTTTTCTTCGTCACTTTGTCGGGGTTGTTCTCGGGGCTCCACCGGGCTTTCTTCGTTGCTCTGTAAAGGCTCCACTGCGTCTTTGTCCACAACATCTATAGCGTAATTTCCGGCCACAGGTCCACGTTCCAGCTGTGGTACGGCCACGTCCTCGTCCGCGCTTTCTATGAAATCGTTCTCGGAAAAGTTTAGACGACTTTTGTACCATTTTGCTTTGTTGCTGTTGCACACATCTTTACTAACTGCGGGGCGAATGTCACTGACAGGCCGAGGTGTTCCATTTACCTCGACTGTTTGGAAAGATTTCAGGTTTGTCCACGCTGCCGTGCATCTGCTATGGGGAGGCTTAACGTAAACTGTATCACCGCGCTGCAAACCGTAAACAGTATTTTTTTGAAATAAAACTGTTAACAGGGTCTCCTAGAATCTTTGAATTGTACATATGAACATTTTTGCTGGGATAGAACCGCATTTGGGGTATGGTTGTACCAGAACGCCATTTGTTCTGGTGCTAGTTTCGTCCTGGCGGCCATTCGCTTTATAGTCCGATGGTTTCTTTCTACAATGCCATTTCCTTCTGGGGCCTGTTGTTCAACTTTACAAGTCTTACAATTGTAACAATTGTAAGTGCAAAATCAGGTGATTCGTAATGAATTTATATGATGAATTCGTAACGAATCACCTGATTTTGCACTTACAATTGTTACAATTGTAGAACTTGTTAAGTTGAGCAACAGGCCCTGGCCGCGCTAAAAATCTAAACAATTCCTAGCTTTTTCGCCAGAATTTTCATGAGTTGGCTCCGAAACACTGTTCCGTTATCCGATAGCAGCTCGTGTGGAATGCCATGCTCCATGATTAATTGTTCCAATTGAGCCACTACACAATCGGCACTTTCTTTCAGAAGCTTTCTTCAAATGGTGTACTTCGTGCATGTGTCCACTATTGTGAGATATGCTGCACTACGGTAATGCGTGATTAGAGTTCTGCCACTAGCAAATTTTCCGGGCCGGGCCCGGGCCGGGCCGATTAGCGCGCTTCCGCGCAGGGCCCGCGGCCCGCTACAGGCCCGGCGGACCGTTGCGGGCCGATCGGCCCGGGGCCCGCGGGCCGGCCCGGAGCAGGCCCGGAGCCCGCGGGCTGGCCCGGCACAGACTTCATCAAGTGAGAAAATGCATTGTGTGTGCATCTGAGTGTTGTATAAGTGCCTGCGCTTTTGCAAAAACCAATATATATGCAATGTAGTCATTGTTCATACGTTGTTGAAGCTCGAGACGGCCTGTTGGGCTTGCGGATTTCTAGGCTCGGCGGGACGCGCACGGCCCGGGCCCCGCTACGGCCCGGCGGGCCGCGCACGGCGCGGGGCCCGAAATTTTACGGGCCTGGCCCATTTCTAAAAATTCTCGCCGGGCCCGGCCCGCGGCCCGCGGCCCGCTACAGGCCCGGGCAGAACTCTATGCGTGATATCTATCGCCAACCGCCTCCGTGGTCGCTCTGCCGCCAATTTTCCTTTTGGCCTCTAATAGGTGCCGGATCAATACTTCTGCACTCGTATAAACAATTTTGGATAGCCGCTTCCACCTGAGCCTGTGTAATACTTGGACTGATTTGCCGCTTTACAACATACCACGTACGGTTTATACCCAAGTGATGCTTTTCGTGATTTTCTCTGATGCTTTCTACCTCATTTGTACATAAGCTCAATCCCGTAGCAGCCTCATGTACTTCTGGAGTCGTCATCCAGTGCTTTGACACTCGCGTGAGTTCATCAGCGATATTAGCCCTCGAAGTAACTGTGTGCATTCGCAACTGCAGTCTGTATTTATTGATTAAGTCACGGATAATGTCAAGCCGTCTTCGGCTTAGCATTTCTGTCAAACCAGAATTACGATGGGATTGCAGTTCGCAAACTTTTTGTGCCCGGTTCACAGGTTAATGTAAGGTTGTATAACAAGTATTCAGTTATTTAGAAACCATCAATGTCAAGCAGGTTTTTGCTTGGTTCAAGAAAAAAACCTAAAGATATCTTTGAAACATACCTTCACAGAAAACACAGTATCCTGTTTATTATAGTCTGTATGTAAGGACCCACACGCATAAAGAAAATAAGCCAAGCTCGCCAGATAAGTAGTCATCCAGAAAACACGGCCCTCTGTGTATCCGCTACGTGCCCAAGTCGACAGACCGTGAACAGAGGTCACGCCCAAACCCATCTCTTGTAATTCGTCTATCAAACGATCAAATCGGCTCTGCTTCCATAAAAACAAGCATATGTTATAGCACAATAAAGAGTGCACTCAATTTATACGCACTGAGGTGACTCACTAAGTGCATGAGCGAGTGCGCTCAGCGGCCTAGATGCACTCGGGGTGCAAGTGCACGAATATTTGCTGAGAGTACTCTACTCTACACAGTTTTAGAAGAATTTACCACTGTTTTCAGTTACACAGTGCAATAACTGGATTGGTAACATACATGTTGTGAATTTAGTAGCGTGCACTTAGTTATTGAAGTCAGTTTCACTGATTTTTGAAGAAAGGCGTGACATGAGCACAATTTTAGAAAAGTTTTTGTTTTCCCTTTTGTCAAAAAATTAACTTAAATAAGTAACATGTACATTGAATACACATAGATAGACTCATAGGTTGGCCAATAAGAAACATTTGTTATTAGGATTGTACCTTGAATTTATCATTCTCACCTAAAGTTTTATTCAATAAAAGTTAAACTTTTCCCCAAACTATTATGGAAGATGATATCTGCTTTCACCGCCTACTTGATCTGGGCCCGATTTATCGAAACGAAATGTTCGTCAATCGAAAATGTTCGTCATCGAAAATTTTGGATTAATCAAAACATTTTTGATGACGAACGTTTGCTTTTTCGATGACAAACATTTGCTTTTTCAACGGCGAGTTCGTCATCGAAAAAGCAAATGTTCGTCATCGAAAAGTTCGTCATCAAAAAATGTTCGTCATCGAAAAAGCAAATGTTCGTCAACATGTCATCGAAAATGTTTAGCATTGAAAATTGCAGCGTTCGAAATTAGATAATTTTTCAATGACGAGCTTTTGTCTTTTAGAACATGTTCTAAAAGACCAAAGCTCGTCATTGAAAAATTTTTCGATGACGAACATTTATCTTTTGATAAATCACCGTTAAAATAACAAATGTTCAGCATAGAAAATGTTTCGATCAATCCAAAATTTTTGATAAAGAACATTTTCGATGACGAACATTTGCTTTTTCGATGACGAACATTTTTGATGACGAACAAATTCGATGACCAACATTTTCGATGACGATTTATTTTTTCATAAATCACCGTTAAAATAACAAATGTTCATCATCGAAAATGTTTCGATCAATCCAAAATTTTTGATGAACATTTTTGATGACGAACATTTGTTTTTTCAACGACGAACATGTATTTTCGATGACGAACATTTGCATTTTCGATGACGAACATTTTTGATGACGAACATATTTGATGACCAACATTTTCGATGACGAACTTTTGATGACGAACAGTTTTGATGACGAACATTTTGTTTCAATAAATCGGGCCCAGCTCATATTTAATGGTATAATTGGTTTAATGTTTACCTTCTGTGAGTTGTTTTGGTAGAGTTTTCCCTGCAAACGTCCAAAGCTATTGAATTTCTTTTCTTTGTGAAACTAGACAACACTTACACCAACAAGCAGCAATTATCCTTAAAAATTATGAATAATTCAGCTAAAAATGATCATTATCAATAAGATATTAAGTGTAATTATATATTGTATGGAACGCTCGATTTTTTTGTTGAACTGGAAATGTACGATATTGCATACTGTATTAGGTATGACGGTGAAACTTGGAGCTGTTCTATTTTGAGGTAACCTAGGTTAATTATTGAATTATTTAGCAACTTTGGTTTTTATCCAGCAGACTTTTCCTGTATATATTCATAATGGTCCCTTTGCATAGTCAGAGAAGCAGCAAGGCCGTGTGGGCAACAGACACTATAGTACACTGTTGAGTCTCATGTTGCTGAATTTACAAAAACAATTAAACTTTTTTATCTGCAGAAACTTACAGACAAATTGCAAGCATTTTTTTGTAATTTTTTCTAATTTGCAAAAAATCAAATGTAAATGCAGCTAATCCAAAATTTCAATTATTGAAATACTTAGTCAGCAAAGTTTAGGGTTACAAAAAGCCCAGTCAACTTTTCGGGGAACTCCTTTGGAACCAGGTGCTGTTAACGCTGTTACTGTCCTTGTTCTTAATACTGCCTCTAATCTTTAGATTCGGTTCCACTGCTTCTGTCAGCTTTCTGAAGTATATCAGAAAAAATGTGTTCAGTAAGGAAGAAGTGACAGTGAGCAGCAAGTTCTCTAGCTTCCTACCGTTCAGAAACAAGGCTACAAGAACTAGTGACATGCTCCCGAAGTGGCAAATTGCTACTCATCTGTGACCACATCAAAAAAGAGCTGATGTCCAAAAGTGGTGAATCTAAAAGCTGATGGTCAGAAGATGAAGAAGAGGACGTGAATTTTGTCTGCAGAAAAAGGCAGGTTTCAAATGAATGCACAAAAATGAATGTTTTGCGGTCACTATCAACGACTATGAAGTCGAGACTCGAGACTAACAACCGCTATAGAGAAAGCAGAAAACCCAGAAAAAATAGCATACAGTAGGGTCTTCTTTACTTCATTTAGGCCAATACTACACCAAAAAAAAACTAAGTCGAAGCAGCAAAACAAACAAAAATGACACATTTTCCAGGCAAGGGAACATAAAGAAGATCAGGGCCGGATTTATCGAAACAAATGTTCGTCATCAAAAATGTTCGTCATCAAAAGTTCGTCATCAAAAATGTTGGTCATCGAAAATGTTCGTCATCGAAAATTTTGGATTGATAGAAACATTTTTGATGGTGAACATTTGTTTTTTTCAACGGTGATTTATCAAAAGACAAATGTTCGCCATCGAAAGTTCGTCATCGAAAATGTTCGTCTTCGAGAAATTTTTCGATGACGAGCTTTGGTTTTTTAGAACATTATTATGTTCTAAATAACAAAAACTCGTCATCGAAAATTTTTTTGATGACGAACATTTCAACGGAGCTCGGTACCTCCGTTGAAAATTTCAACTGCGAACATCTTTAGGTACATAAGCAGCTGGCAGTAATTTTAATAGTAATATAAATAGCTAACCTTATTTATTATTAATTTAATATTATTATGAATAGCGCAGCTCATTTATTTTTAATATTAATATTAATAAAATAATTGAAATTAACTGTATTTTTAATAACAATTTTTAAAACTAATTATAATTATTAAAATAACGGTACTGCCGTATGGACATTGGGGCCAACTGAACGGCAGAACGGCTGTTTAATTCAAACCTTCGTCCGTACAGCCGTCTGCCACTTTGCCCGTCAGCCATATCTGAGTTCACCTATATATACTAAACCGCACTTTGTCCGTATGTATATGCCCGGCAAAGTTAATTTCAGTTCAACTTAGCCGAAACTCCCGGGCATACGGACATACTGCTCAAAAATATGACTCGCACCTAAGGCCCAAGCTATGCGCGTTTGCCTTAAAAAGTTAAGAATTAAAAAGAACGGATTATACAGGCTTTGTCCGTACCTATGCCCTACTGAAGTATGAATCGACCCTAATAACTGTTAACTGAATAACTGATATCTGCGACCATAACTACAAACAGAATTGACTGGCCGTTTCAAACATTTGGTTTTAATTAATTTAATTTAATTAACTTAATTTTTAAGACCGGTTCAGACTTAAGAACACAGAGAGACAAGGACTAGGGCAAATTTCGGTCAGCTGCTGTGAAGAATTAACGGAAGCGTTTTAGATAATTTTTGTATTCGGTGTGGAATTGACGTCGAATATCTTCATACCAAAAATCGGTTTATTTGGCCAGGTAATCTTGGAATTGCTCAAGGACAAAATGATAGGGACAAGGACAAGGGCGAGTATATGAGCCGAGCTCTGTGAAATCACAACCAGTTTTTCAGCTTTTCTGAATTATTAAAGTAATTCTCTTTCGGCAAAATGATTTACGTAAAGTTTTTCAAAACTTTGTTTAATGTTGCGGAAATGTTGAAACAAAATAATAATAAACTGTGAAAGTTTGCCACTATCTATTGACAGCAGACAGAACCACTAAATTCAATACTTTATTGTACCTCAATTTTAGTAGTATTAGGTAGTCTTAGGTAGTAGTAGAATTGTAGTAGTTAGTAGTCGTTATTATTATTATTAGAGAATTTCGACTTTAATGAAAATGTTCTAATTCAGAATGTTTAGACTTAGAGCGACTGATCTAATTTCGAACGATGAAAATTTTCAATGATGAACATTTTCGATGACGAACATTTTCGATGACGAACACTTGCTTTTTCGATGACGAACATTTGGTTTTTCGATGACGAACTTTTCGATGAACATTTTCGATGACGAACATTTGCTTTTTCGATGACGAACATTTGGTTTTTCGATGACGAACATTTTTGATGACGAACTTTTCGATGACGAACATTTTCGATGACGAACATTTGCTTTTTCGATGACGAACTCGCCGTTGAAAAAGCAAATGTTCGTCATCGAAAAAGCAAATGTTCGTCATCGAAAATGTTTCGATCAATCCGAAATTTTCGATGACGAACATTTTCGATGACGAACATTTCTGATGACGAACATTTTGTTTCGATAAATCGGGCCCAGGGCGTCTCAATGTCAGTCTACATGTATGAAGACAAAAATCAATGTTAATGAAATTCTAAAAAAAATTGATAAACTGGAAACGACTTCAGCTTTGGTCACACGCCTGTAACAGTTCAAAACCAGCAACGGTTTTAAATTCTTGAACTTATGTATCATGCGCCAATAAACGTAGGTACTTAAAATCAAAACTACAACGGGATTACGTGACATCATTACATTCTTAAATCATAAAACAATTATCTATAGGACATACCCTCCTTTAGACGCTAACACCTGTAGCCTGGTAATGGCATCTCATAGAGGAAGAAGTGAATTCGTGCATTATCATGTGTTCAACCGCCTTATGGTCAAATAGAGTACAAATTTAGTGTTTTGGAGCATTATCTGCACGTCAGCTTACCTATCGCGATCGTTTGTTTTCAGGAATTCAGTTAAGGCTAATAGTTGTTAAAAATGAGTGAATCTAAGGAAACGTTCAATTCAATTACAGTCTAAAATAAGTAGTTCTAGCATAGCAGTTAGCAGTTAGTCAGTCGGTCCAACTTAACGATCGTCTTTTTTACTCACATCTACAAGTCTCTAACTGCGATGTGCCATGAAATGTCAAATAAGTTATTAAATGCGTATATCATGTCATAATATACAAGAAAAGTCATGCTCAGGATATGACAAAAATTTGTACACAGAACTAATAGAATGTGTACCCAGATTATATTCAAGAAGACAATGAAAGTTTGGTCACAAATAGAATCGATTGGGGACCCGGCAAGGTCGTCCCCTGGTCGACCATAATATGGATCTGGTCTGCGGCCCAGGCTTATTTGAACTTAAAAACTAAATAGTATAAAATGAGGACTAGTAAATATAATGCACAAACCATAATTAACAACACAACTTGTATTCATTTATTTCTACCACAGATACATATTTATTCAATTTCTTAATTAATAAATTATTTTAGTCTCACATTTCGTATTTAATTTCGTTTTGGGCTTTTTTTCTTAATTTCGCAAGGAAGTCGATAAAACAACAAACTAATTCTATACAGGAAATTAAAGACATTCCCATTGTGATGCCCATCGCGCCACCAAGATTGCTAAGCGATTCAGAGAACTAAACAGTGAGAAATCCGATTCAAAATAAAAACAACAAACATTAGACAAAAAGAAGTACAAAGCACATTTTCTGGTAATGACAATAAACTATGTATGTATATTGATATGTATATAATAGTGTCGTTTATTCATACTTAGTTTTCCTATATTTTTTATCATTCAGAACAGTTCCAGATAGGTTTTATCTGTAAAACAGCTATAAAAATACTTACGCTTATTTGACGAATTTCGTTTAGTACTGTGTGGTGACTGCTTGAATAGTATATTTCAACAAAAGCGTTGTTCTCACTGAAAAAGTACAAGAAGCAAATAAAAAATAACTCGTCATACTTTATGGGTTATGATTATGGGTTATGGCATACCAGGTTATGATACCTTAGTTAAACTTACTGTTGAGTTGGCTGCTATGAGGCCTTATAAGCACCCATAATTTACCTAACTTGCGTATTTGTTGAACGACAGGTAAAGCCATAAACAGTGTGCTTAAATAAACGTCGTTAACGCAACAAAACCATTTCTTTTGTTGAAATGTTGCTAACTAACCGAAAGTCTTGTTTGCACGAATTGTTTCCTCTGGAGCATCCAGGTATCTACAATTTTAATACAAATGCAATATATATATATATATATATATATATATATATATATATATATATATATATATATATATATATATATATATATATATATAT
>JASANF010012427.1:0-12319 GCA_030248245.1 Trissonchulus sp. WLG1_4 | reverse complement strand
AAGGGGGATGTAAATCTAAGATTTGTAAATGTTTGAAAAATGGCATCGGCTGCGGCACAAAATGTCATCCTGGAAACATTTGCCAAAATCGGTGAAAAACTGTCTGATTTCTTTTGACTGGTTGTTGCTGTTGTTGTTGAGCCAATATCATTGCGGTATCTATGTATGTCTATTTGTATGTATGTATTGAATGTAGGCGTTTGGGAATTGCCATAATAAACCAATTTGTGTTGCACAATATGTAATAACGTGGGTCGAACTAATAAGACAGCTCAGCATGAAACAGGCCACGCCAGTTAATCCCCAGTCTTGACAAAGGATAGGTTTTGAGGGTTGCCCTCAACTGCAATTAGTTCTAGAGGCAGTCTTGCTTGCCCTCAGAACTAACTATTAGTTCTGAGGGCAAATTAGTTCTGAGGGCACGACATATACTTTTACACTAGCTTGCTATTGTCTCAGACTGCCGTTTTTGGAAAAGTCATATTTCAGGAGCGCCACCTTAAGGTGGCGCTCCGAATAACTTCCACAACTTTATTATCTTATAAGTCGACGTAGGTTCTAGCTAGAATGAATTTAAATATATTGAAGCCTGTTACAAAGCTCTGTTTCTGAGTAAGTTTCACGTGCCTGCTGCCTTGTTCTGATTTTTTATCACCGATTGAAAATTTCTATTTTCGCTGTATCTTAAACTGTAGGTAATTATGTTGCTGAGGTGTATCTTTTCTTATAATTTTAATCCAATTGTTTTGGCTCAAAATACACTAGTTTTTCTAAAATTGGTCAACTTGAAATCGCTGCAGAATTTCACCAAAAACAGAAATCAACATTTTCGAGGAAGGTACACCTGAATCTACTTATTTTCTAACTTTAAGTCAAATTTCACAATGAAAAAACGACATGGAGGAGAGCTATCACAATTCAAAAAAGGCTATTGCCGATCAGAAAAATCTGAGGTTTGCCCACACAAACGACAGTGTCAAAAAATAGAGCGTAATTTTTAATGCAAATAACCATTGAGAAAAGTTGGAGAAGCCAAAAAGTAGCTAACGAAAAATTAGCTTGAAAAATAGTGCATTTTTGTCAATATCGCTCAACGTAATTTGAAAATTTTTTTACAAATGTTTGCCTACACAAACGACTTTTTAAAAAGTTGCAGTCACCTATTATCTGCGGAAAACCGTAATCAAAAGTAACAAAAGCCATATACAATTTTTCGGAAAATCGATTTGAAGATTTTGCCATATCAAAATTTAGGTCAAAAAATTAATTTCAACAAAACTACATGTTATGTATATCAAACGAAAGCTAATTCACTGCTGAACAACCTTTCTTCAAGAACAAAGACCTGACCACGTGACTGAAAACTTTTACTGCCCAAAGTCAGTTATTCGGAGCGCCACCTTAAGGTGGTATTGTCGCCTAGATTTCTGCCACTAGCAAATTTTCCGGCCCGGTCCGAGCGCCCGCGGTCGCACAGGCCCGGCGGGCCGTTGCGGGCCGATGGGCCCGGGGCTCGCGGGCCGGCCCGGAGCAGGGCCCGCGAGTTAACCCGGCACAGACTTCACCAAGTGAGAAAATGCATTGTGTGTGGCGTGTGCGTCTGTGTGTAGTGTAAGTACTTTAGCACTTGTAAAAGTCAATATCTAAGCAATGCAGGCATTGTTCATTCGCTGCTGAAGCTCGAGACGACCCTGGACTTGCGGATTGCTACGGCCCGGCGGGCCGGGTACGGGCCGGGGCCCGGGGCTCGCTACGGCCCGGCGTGCCATAAGTTGACAGCTTGCGAATTAATAACTCATTTTAATTTAGGTGCGAAAACATCACAATATGTTTGCAAATACCTTTGGGGATATTTTGGCAAACTTTCAGCGAAATCGATTGAGAAACTTTTTAAAAATTGAAAAAAGCTTATATCTCGAAAGTTTCTCAATCAAATTCGCTGAAAGTTTGACAAAATGTCCAAAAAGGTAGTTGCAAACATGTTGTGTGTTTTCGCATCAAATTATGCATTAACAAGCTAAGTTTTCGGCAAAAGTATTCAGTAAGCATCAAGCATTTATTTTTAAGTACATCGGCCAGAGGCCATGGTAAACCTGTTGGGCCAGCGATAGTGTTCCCTCTTAGTTTACATTGTACTACTCTTGATAGTACCCAAAATAAGCGTCTCCTTTTGCAGCCGAATAAACTGCAAAATCTCAGTCAAAAGCTATTGGCAATTGAACGTTCGAAGGTTATGTGAAGAAAAATCATATTGAACTTCCATGTTTACAGATTAAATTACATTCGTGAATTTATTTTGTCTGCAATGTGTAGCTGTTGCTTTACGTTGGAAGCAGGTAATAGTACTGTAGTGTCGATTTCAAATTGAATTACCTATGATTATTAACACTAGACAAGAAAAATGCCCTGCGGAGGAAAAAGGCATAATAGGACAAAATAAATAAGCAATTTTCGGTACATAAAATAGTTTTAAGTATTTATGGTAAACAGTTTTTTCTAGGTAGATCCTACAAGGAATTTTCAGACGATCATTGAAATAAAAAAGTAAGCTGCTAAAAGTCTGAAAACTAGAGTTTATTGGTTGCGATAAGTGGACCGCTTTGCTGCGCCCTATTATAGCGGGCACCACGGCTGCACCATCAACTCTTTCACAGCGTTAGTTTTTTTCTGAAGATGTTAAAAACAATTGTACACAGCTGAAAAAGTAGCCAGAGCAAGTGCTATTTTTTGGCGCTACGTTTGCGTACAAAATTAGACAATGAAGTAACTGAAACCCTTATCGGTATTTGTATGCTGGTTTTTTGACACAATTAAGCAAAGCGCATTTTCACTTAATGCACTATGAAAGACGTCATTAGATAATGAAGCAAACTAGTTAAAATGTTAGTAAAAAAACGAGCCGAGTATATGCCGAGTATATGCTAACGCCAACAGAAGCTGAAAGCTTTACTTCATGTCTCAACATGTAGATCTTATTTAATAGGTGGGCTGCACCGAAAAATTAGCTTAAACCAATTTAGCTTATGCTTAAATATATAGGTTCAATTGCCTGTTCCCACATAATTGATGCAGTCGGCGCTCAAAAAGAAGTTTAAAACTTAGGTTTAGCTGTAATTTAGCTGAAATTTAATTAAATCGACATTACTGGACTTCAGGTTTAGCTCAAACATAAGTTTATTCAATTTCGTGCAGTTCACAAAGATCTCATAACAAATCCGTGACAAAATGGAAAGCTTGCTAAGAGCCTTCATTCAAAATGAATTGATTCAATTGAATGCATTTGATTAATAACAAACAGTTAACTAACCGTTTTAATGAAATCAATAACCGCAATCGGCTACAATCATCAAAAGTTTTGGCTTAAACACAAACAAAAACTAAAATTTTGCAGGAAACTATTGAACAATTTAATTCAAAAACATCCATTATGCCATAAATCAACAATTTCTTGAAAATTTCACAGTTTATAAAATCTACGTTTGATAAGATAGAACAAAATAAATCACGAACGCAGCCAGTACTATTTGCTGTTCAAATGTTGGTTAAAATGGTGCTTTAATTTAGCCGATGGTACCCGCTATAATAGGGCGCAGCAAAGCGGTCCACTTATCGCAACCAATAAACTCTAGTTTTCAGACTTTTAGCAGCTTACTTTTTTATTTCAATGATCGTCTGAAAATTCCTTGTAGGATCTACCTAGAAAAAACTGTTTACCATAAATACTTAAAACTATTTTATGTACCGAAAATTGCTTATTTATTTTGTCCTATTATGCCTTTTTCCTCCGCAGGGCATTTTTCTTGTCCAGTTTTTATTATTTTTCCGCTACAGACTTCTTGTGCGAATTGGTTATTTATTTCACTAACAATTCCATATTAAGTCGTTGAACATTTAAGGCGGTAGTGTCGCCAAAGCAGTTTTGCTTATAGGTTGCAAAAAAAGAGCTTGTTGCTTTGAAATATTACGTTCACTGAGCAACTAGCACAGCGCTGCATGATGTCAAATAATTACTGCCAGACACCAGAAACCAATATCTACCAATATCTTTAACCAATTACCAATTGTAAGCCAGACATCACACAGTAGGGACATAAAAGTGCAAAAACCAAGTTAGATATCAGATTGGCCAGCTTGTGAAGTGCACGTAACGTGTCGATTTTTTGCCACAAATAAGAAATGAAGGTACTACGTTTTGCTTTCAATTTTAAAATAAGCGGCTAATTTTTTTTACAATTTATCATTATTGCTGTGAGTACTTCATAGTTTTCGCACAGTTTCAGAGTTCAAACAGGTATTACTCCGCAACCACTCCAGCAATTTGCACTAAATTTTGTGTGCATAAACTACAACATATGTCCTTTTAGTTTGTGTAAACAAACTAGACAAACAGTTTGATAATTGTGGCGAAATTATTGAATGTTCCTATTTTTTCAAAACGTCATTTTTCCGACTTTGCGACCTCACTGATAATTGTATGCTGCATCAATTTTAATGAAACTTGGCGCAAATACTTGCCCTAGCATATATTTTTAAAATATGTAAAGAACGATGTCTTATGTTTTACTGCGAAAGTTTTACAGTTGCGCAAAATCGACTGCTTTCGCGACACTACCCCCTTAATGAAATAACAAGTGAAAATCACAATTTAACTTAAGGGGGTAATTCGGTTTTTACTTTTTAGGTGGGCTTTTGGAAAGGCATAGCTCAGCGTTTGCAAATTTAAATCACAAGCGGTCTTTTGCATTAAATAAAACAATATCTGACCTATATGTATGCCATGAATTGAAATCTACCCTTGAATTTTGTTTCTAGTACAAGCGGCGAAAGAAGGTCCTGTCCAAAATATTAGGATTTTTACAAAAAGTTTGTGAAACAGCTCTGAATCATACAATCACCTGTTGGGGCTGAAAGTTGGCAATGTTTCTTACATGTTTAAAATTCCCAAGCATGTTTCCCATTTTTTTAATAACTAGTCAATTTACTGAAAAAATAGCTGAGAAGCAAACGCACCGAGAATTTAAGATATTTTCTTGTAATTAAAGCCGTCTAAAAATGTCCACAGGGCACAGGTTAAATTTAGAAAAAGTGAGAAACATGCCTGGGGATTTGGACCTGGACCCAGTACTGCGCCAAAAATTCATGCTCCGGCCTCATTTGTAGCTTGAGTTCTGTGGGCGCAAAGTTTACATAAAAATCGCAATAACTTCGAAAACGCAACTACCTCCTTAAGGGGGGTTTCCACTGGCCCCAAAGTTCTTATGAATCTCTACAATTGAGAAGGTATTCGTAACCAATAAACAAAAAAACCAGCAACTATTAAAAAATTTATTCTAAACACTCTACAACAAGTTATCGAATTTAAAAATAACAGGTCTAAATTCAATTGTTGGTGCCACTCATACATGTGGTACACAGCCCACCCCATCCATGGGAGTCGCAGCCCCCCCATCCATGGGGGACACCGCCCACCTCATCCATGGGGACACAGCGACAGCCCCTTCCATAAAAATGGTCTAAATAAATATCAGTTACTTGCAGTCGATGTGACTCAAGAAAGCTGTTTCCTATTGACAGTAACTAGAAACATAAAATTATTCACAAAGTTGCATAGGTCCGTGGCCAAGGGGCTGGGCTTTGAGAAAAAGTTTCATTTTTTATCCAAAAAATTTTTCATCTTTAGGTCAAGTTTTGGTCAATAAAAGACGCGTTGATCTGAGCTGTTTTCCAGCTCAGCCACAAAAACCACCGGATATAGCTTACAAATTTACCTCTGCTCTGTTTAATATAATAAAAATTACATAAAGATATGTAAAAAACAGATTTGCAATTACAAATCTCTTGGAGAAATTTGTGGTTGCAAGGTCAGACAGATATAATATTTTACTCAGCAAGGGCCTATTCCTTTACAGAATTAAACGGACTGGACTTAATTTAGTCAGAGGTTTAGGAATGGCAATCGGGTTAAACGGTCTAAACGAGTTAAAATAAGTCAGCGTCTTAAATTTAGTCTGACCCACTCCAATTCAGCGGATTCAGCGCTGCTAAATCTGTTATCCAAAAGTTCAGGATTAGCCTATATAGCGGATTTAGCGCGCGCCTAAATCTGATTAATCCAATGCATCCAAACAATTTTGGAGAAGCGTTTTAACTAAATCTGTTAATTCCTAAATCTGCTAAATCCGCTAAATCCATGAACTTTGGATAACACTTTCAGACACGAATCAAAAGTCCTAAAATGGTTCAAGTGAGTGAGTATTTATTTCAGATATATATAAAGTAGGAATAACGGGTCTTTTCTATTATTCCCCCACCAGTCAGGAATTTGGAACTTACTGAGCGGATTTGAATAATTTTTGCACCAACGGACTCCTTTTGACCTCAAGACTTCAAAAAAATTAGTTTTAAAAAATTTTAAAATTTTTTAACAAAATTTAAATTTTTAAATTTATGAAAATTTTTAGAATTTTAGCGATCCAAAACTCAAAAATCTTGTATAGAACACTTTCCTTAGCTCAGAAAATGAAAAAATCCGCATTTTGTATAAAATTTGCAAAATTTGAAATTTTTTAAAAACATTAAATTTTTTTTTAAATCTTGCATTTTTGAAGTCCTGAGGTTGAGAGGAGTCCATTGGTGCAAAAATTATTCAAATCGGCTGTATAAATTCCGAATTCCGGACGGTGGGGGAATAACAGAAAAGACCCGGAAAAACTGGCAAACTTTAAAAACTGTTTCTACTAATTTTGCAACTTATTTATCTGAACGGGATCAACTATACTCGTGACATTCAGTGAATGTACAAAAAATTAACGAAAAGAAAAATTTAATTTGCTCAAACAGCCGTTTCAAGTCTAAATCAGGTTTCTGACTTGTGCCGAGTCGACACATTTTCGGTGAGCGGACGTGAAAAAGTTTAACCGTTCGACTACGCCAACTGTGTTGGTTGCGTTTGTTATAGGGGTTTATAAACTTTGAGGGTGTTTCAAACTTCACTAGCATTTAAAATAATATTTAATTTATTAATAATAAATTGAAAACATGTAGTTTATTGTCAGTCAATCCAATGTTCGATTCCTTCACCAACTTTACGTGACTGCATGTTTTCTATGACATTGACGACTGTACGTCCAAACACACGTGATTTTACTGTGATGCGCGTCGCACAATTTAACTACGTAAATATGCAAATTAGCCTAAAGAGTGTCTGTACCGCCGCATGTACAAGACCAGCCAGTTATTGTTTTGTGCGTCGCGACGAGCAGTCGCGTTTTTCATTTTGCTCTTGAGCGATTGCGACGAACAGTCACGTTTATATTTACCCGTTGTTTTTGTGGCCATCATGAGCCGCCGT
Source organism: Trissonchulus sp. WLG1_4 (assembly GCA_030248245.1). Classification (NCBI taxonomy): domain Eukaryota; kingdom Metazoa; phylum Nematoda; class Enoplea; order Enoplida; family Ironidae; genus Trissonchulus; species Trissonchulus sp. WLG1_4. The sequence goes on along the minus strand of JASANF010012427.1, from coordinate 4,968 downwards.
AGAGAGCGAGAGCGCTCGGATTCACGCTCGAGCTCAGCATCTGAATCTTCTCATTCTTCGGGCCATTCCAGCGACTCCGCGGAATCAGGACAGGCCAGCAGGCATTCTAGCCCAGAACCTTCTCAAAATCAGGCAAGTCCTCAATCTTCTCCAGACAATGCAGAGGTAGAATCTCCACACCCACCCCCCGGAAAGAAAGCCAAAGTCCATAAGGGTAAAGCGCGCTCGCGCTCCCCATCCCCTTCAGGGTTAGCCACTGTTAGTCCTTTTATGCAACAGGAGGAAAAAGCCACGCTTAGCATTAACTCCTTGGCTGTCGCACGCTGGCAAACAGCTACCGTGCACCAAATTGACAGTGCCGACCCAGTCTTCTCAGCTGTTTTGACACAACCAGATGTCCGGGAGTTTTTTGATCCTCCTAAAATCACCGACGACCACCTGAGACTTCTGGGTCTGCGTAGGTCAGAAAATGAGGAACGGTTTAAATTTTGGCAATTTCTAACTATGCAGGCGGCTGTTCCATTGCTGACGTTATTTGGCCAGGCGTCAAAAGTTGCTTTGGAAGCCAAAAACCGCCCAAAGCAGGCTGAGCCGGTTCAAATTTCCTTCCCGGCGGAGGACCTAACCGGTCTACTTGATGCTTCCATCCGGATCCTGGGTGGCCTTAATAACCGGGTTAAGTTCGCCCGTGCCGCTAATGCGAACAACGGCCTGCACCATTCGGTCAGGTTCAAAATGGTGAAGGACGCTTTTAAGGGGAGAGACCATAAACTTCTCTTGGGCAAGAGCTATGCCAAAGTGGTCCACAAGGAGGAGCGTCGACGGGAAAAGGAGGCCGAAAAGCATCAAGACAGGCCAAACATCCGTCAGCGCCATTCTTCACCCAAAAATAATGTGAGACAGAATTTAGTCAGTTCTAAATCTTCTTCTCTTGATAAAGTAGACAACAATATTACTTATCCGAATGCTAATAGTGTTTTCTATGGTCTACCTTCAGCTACGGGGCATAATTTACGCTATTTTAATTATTTCAGAGAAACATCTGGGCGAGCGAAAAGCGTTGGGAAGAAAATACGCCCTCGACGTCGATGTCAGGCAGCCGCTCATACCGGCCAAGTGCTCAATACAGGAACAGAGGCGGGGGCCGCAGCTACTCGGGATCGCGTGGACGCTACAGAGGAGCCTCCACACGACGCCAGTAACACCCCGTCACAGGTACAGCTTTGTCCCATGATGACACTCTCGAAAACTGAGCCAGGTTTTATAACCTGCAGGAGCGCAGACAAAAAAGGTTACATTTGCCAGGTAGGCTCATTCCCCGTAGCGGGGCGCCTGCGATTTTTTTTACCCAGATGGAAAAACCTCACATCTGATAAACTGATTCTACAACTGGTGGGGGGATACCCAATAGAATTTCACAGCTCAGTGCCCAAAAGGCCCACCACACTGGTTACTGCGACTCAGTTTTCGGGAACTAGCCTGATTGCTATTAATTCTGAATTAAGACAGTTGCTACAGAAACGTGCAATAAAGCAAATTCATCCCCAGAAGGTGAAGCATCTTTCAAATCTATTTCTTGTGGCAAAGTCCACCGACTTGGTCGTTTCAGACATTACAACAAGTAGGCCCCAAAAGGGGCAAGGTTCCTTCCCCGGTGTCTACCTTTTAGGTTTAAATGAATTAGTTCTTTATTCCATACTTACCGTAAGCTGCTATACCTACATCGTATCTTACTCTACTTTATAACTAGCTTATTCTAACTTAATCTAAATACGTAGTACGTACAAAAAAGTGCTACAGGATGTTAAGCATCCCGCTGCACGAGCCATTTGGCTCAAAAGTGACACTTTTATCTGAGCTGAGCAAATCAGCTCTAAGAACAAGAAGCGATAAACACTGTTTTCTAATGGCTCTTATAATGCTTTTCTAATGCTGGTGAAACATCCCGGTGCCGATTTTGAAAAAGTACATTGTTACAGCAGTGTACATCGATTATTGATTTTTCTGCATATACGCAGACAAAAATCAGCAGGCAGCTCCCAAGCTGAAAATACACGTAAAACATACTGGCTAGTCAGCCTGCTCAGTAGCGTTAAACGCTATGAGCAGTTAATTTCAAAACAATAGTTCCTTCTCTAGAAGGAACAAAAATTGAAATATGAAGCAACAAACTTTGATGCACAAAATACTTGCACCGTAATGGCAAATTTAGAAGCATGCAAATAATTACTTTTTTCGCTATTAAACAATTACTTCTGACTGCTAAATTTACTGTATGTTGCTTAAACACACATTTTAGCACCTAATATAGCTTTACTGAGAAGTTAGTCAATTTGACAATTTTCACGAAGTGAGCTAAAAAAGAGGTTTTTTACGGATTTCTCAACGAAGCCAGCAGCGATCAACATGAAAAGAGGAGAAAAGTTATGGCATGACAAACCACGTCGATGAAGCCATAGATCATAAAAAACGGCTCGCTAGATGCTGAGAAAAGTTGGCTGAAAAAAAATAAAAGAGACGCGGAGTTTTTTGAAAAATTTCAAGATCTATAACTTTCCTCAAACTCTATCATTAAGCTTTATTTTTGCACACGTAGTGCAACTTTTAGTATACTAGTAGCTCACGAAGTTTTAGGTTAGGGCGTGGACCAGAACAGCAGTTACCTGTCTATTTGTGTTGTAAAAAGTCGCATTCAGCTGATTTTTTCCTATTATAGGTTTGGCGCTATCGCGCCAAACCTGATGAAGCATCAGATATTCGCGGATCTGTGTAGACGAGTGGTGAGTTTGGTTGTACCGTAACCGTGAGGTGATATCGTCGATTCCTAGTGGATTACTTTTTGTCAGATTTTGCATTTTCTCTTTACCTTCTGAACAACAACGAAAGCAGCAATTCATTGAATTACCAGGCATTATCGTTGTGACAGATGCAAAGATGGGATGAAAGACGTGTAAAACACACTCCGCACATTGATACTTTAACGCTAGCACTGTGTTAATCATAATTAAAGACCTGTTGGGCTGTGGCCCAACAGGAAAAATTAAAGACCTGTTGGGCTGTGGCCCAACAGGAAAAGTAAGTTATTAACCTTTTATCCCTATCTAAATGCTTATCAACGCATCAGCGATTATATACTAAAGCGTGTTACGCAGAGAATCTATACGCTGATTGGCCAAGCGGCAGCCACATGTTGCACAGAGTGTCAACATGTGGCCTGAAAACGACCAGCGCATAGGCTGGAGAGTGTCTCTCTCTTCTTCTATAGAGAGTGAGACGCTATTGTGTACTCTTGCCATTATCAATTTTTAGGCGAATTAGTTTCAATTTCAATATCAATTAATAATTGATATTGAAATTGAAAAGTGGGTTTTTTCAATAATTAACTGAAATAATTGAAACAACCCCTCAGACAAATGTTGCCAACTCAACCCTCATGTTTCCAAACAAAACCACTTCAACCCGTCACACCTGTGCACTAGGCGGAGTTATTAACAGCATCACTTCAACCTATCACCTACGTGCACTAGGTGGCTCTGTGCAGCCTGAAAGGCGGAGCTTAGCTTTTCGGCCCATGTCAGTTTTGGTGGGGCAGTTTTTCATGCGCTTTCTTCCTGTTCGGCTATTTACACGTTATGGAGTGCTAAAGCCGGCCGACCCATCTTCTGGAAACTGCCCCGTCAATTATTCATTACCAATTTACTATTCACCAAATGGTTCTCGTTGGTTGTTTTCCCAAGTTTGGGCTTTCGCTGAAATGTTTGACATTCTTTCACTTTTGTCTCGTTTTTGTAGAGTATAGGATTGTGTCAGATTTAGTTGATTTAGTAGTATGAACGTGTTGGGTTAATAATTGATGTCTTAGTTCAAGATAGTTATATCAGACTATCAGAGTGAAAATTAGGCTGGATAATTTCAGTGAAATACTTAAATTTGTGGTCAAAACACTTGAAATCATACAAATTCAAGTGTTGCAGTAAATTTTAAGGAAGTTAGGTGTTAGATTGTGAATTCCAGCTATTATATTCTACTGTAAACTGTCAGTTTGCAAAATCTTGATTCTGTTTAAGTATATGACGGATTTTGATCCGAGTGAACTGGCATATTTTTAGGCAAAATTTTATGGGGGGGGGGGGGGCGCGATGGGGGGGGGGCCGCCCCCCCCATGGATGGGGGGGGGGGGGTCGACCAAAAAGGGGGAGGGGGCGCACCAATTTCACGATAAAACACTATTTTTATAAGAAAAAATGGTTATTATACGCTGAATGTTACGTTTTCATAGGTTATTATAGCTACGCTAATACTAAATTTAGCCAAAAAGGACTCAAAAACCCGACGAACACGACATTGCTACAGCTAAAAATTCGCTAAAACGTCCTTTCGGAAAAAATTTTGGGCTATGGGGGGAGCACCCCATCTGAAATGGGGGGGCTCAAAATGGGGGGGGCGCGACGAAAATGGGGGGGGCTCCGGACCAAATGGGGGGGGCGCCCCCCCAGCCCCTCCCACTAAAAATATGCCAGGTGAAAATTGTGGTAACGAGTAACTTCATGAAAACTGGATGGATCTGGAGTGTAAAGCTGGAATGTACAACCTAATACTTAAGTTTTCCTTAAAAGCCAGTGAAACACTGACAAAAAACACTTGTTTAAAATGTTAATCTTGTAAGCCAAAATTTTAGTATTTAACTTTTTAAAAAAACTAATGTTAGCATATGTGGTTGTTTTCTGTTATCTCCCCCAGTCTGTAATTTTCTGTCATTTAAAATTTACTGAACCAGTTATTATAATTTTGGAACCAATGGACTCCATTTGACGACAGCGTATATATGTATTTATCTATCTAATTCTACCACTTTTAATTTTTATCTTTATATATATATATATATATATATATATATATATATATATATATATATATACATAATATGCCATTATACATAATATGCTTCTTTTTGTTATGTGCCTGTTT
>JASANF010012426.1:0-24798 GCA_030248245.1 Trissonchulus sp. WLG1_4 | reverse complement strand
GTTAAAATAGGATAGGTAGCATACTACATAAGATCATCTCACTCACTTTTGCTGTTTTACAGAAACCTTGTAATACTACGCTTGTGACTGCGTTGTTATTCTTATTGATTTACACTGCGTTCAACTTAACTTTCACTGTGTTAAGTGTGTGCCAAGTATTGAGTAAGTAAGAGCTGAGGGAGCCCCATTTGCATATACACAATCGATATGAGTGCGGTGTTTACCCAGGCGACAGATTTTTAAGAAAAATTGTAGGTGATAGCCGACAACCCCTAATCCGAAACGGTGTGCAGTTTGCTTAAATGAATTAGATAATTCCACGCGGCCCCAGAGGCCGCGTATATACTATATTCCAATCCTACTCTCCACGTTAATCTGGGTAGGTAGATTTTCTAGTGTCACGAACACTAGAAAGGTAGGTAACTCGCTGATCTGACAGTCTGCACACACATTATGAACTGACAGTTTGGCGAAACGCACAGACTACGGGTATGCAGAACAACCCCAAGCAAAGGCTCAGCTCCGGGCGGAATCGAACCACCGACGTTCTAATCCGAAATCAGATGCTACGTAAATGCGCGAAGCACTTACGCAACTGAACCACCCGGGCTAACGGTTCGGTTTGATTAAACATGAACTTTCAGCGAACGAATCAAACAGTCGTAGAAAAGTACGTAAGAATTTTCTAGCAAAAAAATGCCTTACATTAAGTACAATAATAATTGCTTGACGTTGAAGCAATTAAATTATTTTTATATTTTTGAGATAAAAAAATTACATCTAGTTCTAGGGTCTAACTATTTGTCTTTCGTTGAAGAAGAACTTTCAATAGTCGAAGTTAACATCTTTCGCACCAGGAGGTCTCATAGTGTACTGGTTAGCACTCTGGATTCATAGTCCATTGGTCCGAGTTCGAATCATCGGTCAGACGTTCTAATTTTTACTCCAAGGTTTTTGACCTCAAAATTCTAATAACGTCTTTCAATTTATTTTTTCAATTTTTGTTGTTTAAAAAGCTTTGGAGCTACTCAGCAGTGACTGTGTGCATAAATTTAGAATTTTAAAAAATTTTATCCACAATAAGTTTAACATTTCTCTGGAATATTGCCACTCAGACCACACAAGTCACAGTGTAACAGATCCTCACTCAGCAGAAGAGCTTGTTACTCCAAATTGCCCGTCCAACTTCTTCCCAACTTCACTTTAAATACCCTCTTGATGACACCTAATTAATGATTTGTTTTTCCTTTTCGCGAAGCATTAAAAAGTTTCCCCAGTTATAATTATGTATCCATTTGCTTCAAAGTTTCCTTATTCTTTTTCAACTCCCTAAACTATCGCTAATTTATTTCCACTAATTCTCAAACAGTCGTGACGCTACAAACCCTAATTCCCAGAAAATAGAACCTAAACCCGTATTCCCAAAATTTCGTGATTTTAGAGTAATTTCTGAGAAATTTGGCAATGCATTCCTTCTCGGTCGTCCAACATACATTTTGATCTACACACACTCGCACAAACACTGTTCCAAATCTATAGCCTATGTCGCTAAATACGTACTGTATACGTGCAATGATCACACGCTCACACAAACAGTGCTTTTCAAGACCTGCCTGCAATGTTACCCTAGACTGCAATCATAGAAGACGATTGCACTATAGTATATACGCGGCGGCTGAGGCCGCCGCGTAAAAATGATCATAGAAGTCTTGATTGACAACAAATGCTTGCTGCAAAATATCTGCGCATGTGCGGGTACAAATTGCCAATACGGTACATAAGTTCCTTGTGCCAAATGGCAAATACAATTACACCAGCCACAGTGTCACACAGTTTGTTTATATTTCTTTACATACAATCATAGTAAGCTTATACAAAAGATCTACTAGCTGTTCAATGTTAATGCATATATCAAATGAACATATTACAACTATGTATTGCATTAGTATTGCAACTGATACATGGGTATTCTGACCAATGCCTAGCCAACAGCGACAAGCACCATGAGTGTGTCGTGTTTTACCAAAAACTTGTGCAGCAAATGATTGCATAGCAAGTGTTTCGGATCGGATTTGTTGTTTGTTTCAATTAAAAAACAACAAAATGTCGTTGCACAACAGGCTTCAGCTGACCACTGGTCAGTTTACTTAAAACTTTTGGCTTGATACTTACTGAAAGTTTTGCCGCAGATTGAGCTTGTTGCTTAACAAGTGTTACAGACAGGCTAAATTGACTGCTTGCGAATCGCAGCACTATCTCATAATTCATTACTAAATGTTTTATAAAAGGTGGCGGTCAAAATAATATGCCTACTTGAGATTCTTAAGGCAATTTTGCCCAAAGACAATGTCATTTACAGTTTTACGCACCTAGGCCATGTATGCAACAGTTTTGTAAAAAATTTTGTGAACCAAATTAACTATTGATTTCTAGCTGAAATATGTATGTACTTGCCTTTGGATCCCAAATTGGCTGGAAAAGATTGTGACTACGGGAATAAACTCTGATCACCCGCACAAGCGATTTTCTGACTATTAGAAAACTAGGTAATTGCACGAGTCCATAATAATTATATACAAATATGCAGTTGGGAGAGAGGGGAATACTCACCCAAATTTCGGTCCGAGGGGAGGGTCCGGGCAGCTACAAAATTTTCGACTAAAATTTCTGGTCAGTTTTTTATTTGAATAAACAGTTTTTCAACTCAGCACTTTAAATAAGTTTCATGAATTTTGAATTTTATCAAAATTTTGCCCGAAAATTATTAAAATAGCGTCCGTCAGTCATAGGGAAAGGGATCAAAATCAAGTCGTATTAAGTCGGTTTAGAAAAGCGAGTGTCCCAGCTAGAGGGGGGAGGGGTACCCAAAATTTTTTGGCTGTTACATGTATGATTACATGTATGTTACATGTGTAATGTAAATGTCATTTCATGTAATGAAAATAAATATATTGTGATGAAATGTTTGTTGTAGTTTGTGTATAAGTGTAGGTTATAGCACGATGTAGAGTGCACTCAGTAATTTATACGCACTGTTACGTGAAGCTCCAAGTGCATAAACGAGTGCGCGCAGCGCACGAGTTTATGCACGCGGGCTTCACGTGCCAGTGCAAATAGTGCTGAGTGCACGCTACAAAGTATTATAATGTACTTATGTTATAACTGTTTTGAAATAACAGTGCAATAACTAAGATGCACGCCTACAGCAGTGCTATAACTAACTTATACGGCACGATGTGAATCTAGCAGCGTGCGCTTAGTTATTGTCGTTAGTTATTGCACTGTTATTTCAAGACAGGTATGATATAATTAATGATGCGCTTGTGTCACGGTACAGCTTGTATCCAAAATTAATTGTTTTGTGTTTGATTGCACTGCTGTGTGTGAGTGATTTATAAAGGTTCGACCGAGAAGGAATGCATTGCCAAATTTCTCAGAAATTACTCTAAAATCACGAAATTTTGGGAATACGGGTTTAGGTCTATTTTCTGGGAATTAGGGTTTGTAGCGTCACGACTGTTGAGAATTAGTGGAAATAAATTAGCGATAGTTTCGGGAGTTGAAAAAGAATAAGGAAACTTTAAGTAAATGGATACATAATTATAACTGGGGAAACTTTTTAATGCTTCGCGAAAAGGAAAAACAAATCATTAATTAGGTGTCATCAAGAGGGTATTTAAAGTGAAGTTGGAAGAAGTTGGACGGGCAATTTGGAGTAACAAGCTCTTCAGCTGAGTGAGGAGCTGTTACACTGTGTGGTCTGAGTGGCAATATTCCAGAAAAATATTAAACTTATTGTGGATAAAATTTTTTAAAATTCTAATTTCTGCACACAGTCACTGCTGAGTAGCTCCAAAGCTTTTCAAACAACAAAAATTGAAAAAATAAATTGAAAGACGTTATTAGAATTTTGAGGTCAAAAACCTTTGAAGTAAAAATTAGAACGTCTCACCGATATTCGAACTCGGACCAATGGACTATGAATCCAGAGTGCTAACCAGTACACTATGAGACCTCTGGTGCGAAGATGTTAACTTCGACTATTGAAAGTTCTTCTTCAACAAAAGACAAATAGTTAGACCCTAGTACTAGATGTAATTTTTTTATCTCAAAAATATAAAAATAATTTAATTGCTTCAACGTCAAGCAATTATTATTGTACTTATTGTAAGGCATTTTTTTGCTAGTAAATTCTTACGTACTTTTCTACGACTGTTTGATTCGTTCGCTGAAAGTTCATGTTTAATCAAACCGAACCGTTAGCCCGGGTGGTTCAGTTGGTAAGTGCTGCGCGCATTTACGTAGCATCTGATTTCGGATTAGAACGTCGGTGGTTCGATTCCGCCCCGGAGCTGAGCCTTTTGCCTGGGGTTGTTCTGCATACCCGTAGTCTGTGCGTTTCGCCAAACTGTCAGTTCATAATGTGTGTGCAGACTGTCAGATCAGCGAGTTACCTACCCTTCTAGTGTTAATTAACACTAGAAAATCTACCTACCCAGATTAACGTAGAAATCGCAGATTCTGAATATAGTATATACGCGGCCTCTGGGGGCCGCGTAAAAATTATACTAATTCATTCAGCAAATTGCACGCGTTTCGGATTCAGGGTTGTCAGCTATTGGCTAAAATTTTGTTCCAAAATCTGTCGCCTGGGTAAACACCGCACTCATATCGATTGTGTATATGCAAATGAGGCTCCCCCAGTTCTTACTTACTCAATACTTGGCACACACTTAACACAGTGAAATTTAAGTTGAACGCAGTGTAAATAAATTCGGATAACAAGGCGGTCACAAGCGTCGTATTAGAAGGTTTCTGTAAAACAGCAAAAGTGAGTAGATGCTATGTAGTATGCTACCTATCCTATTTTAACATGAACATCTCCGGGGAGGAACCCTGTTCCTTTTAGGGGCAACTTGTTAAACGTGTAATACGCTTTAGAAAACGTATTTAATTTGACAAGGTTTCCTATTATTGTGCGAGTTTGCGTGTACCAGATTATAGTGACATATACTGGCTGAATACCGGTTTAAGTGCGTAGTGACGGATCTGAGTGAAAGGAGCCGGGCCAGATGTATGAGACTGTAGAGTGAAAAGGGACCGCATAAAAATGCAAACAAATTTTTCAATAGTCATTCTCATTTGACAACCAACTATTCTACAGTTTATCAGAAACTTAGATGCAAAGCTAGTCTTCGCAGCAAATTTATTATAACCCTTTCGCACCGTTTTCTGTAATTGTATTCATTTTTAATTAAAGTTTCGTCAACAATTATTTGCCTATATTTCAAACTATTTAATTTCAGTGTATTTCAATCAATAAAATACATTTCTTACACTCTACAGTACATAGACAAACACATTGAAATAACTTCCAAAGATCTAAATCCTAGAAATTAATTATGGACAGAAAGATAAGTATATTCTCATTTGCTTGAAAAGGTATGAAGTTTCCAGAAAATTACTGATAATGTCAGATGTCAGTGAGTACGTGATAATTCTCAATATTAATTTGATATATACTTTGAAACTTTTTGTTGCTAACATACAACACCCATACACTTTCTTCAAGCCGCATGAGAACAATGAAATAAATTCTATATTGGAAAAAGTATACGCAAATATTATATAACATTATAAGAATACTCATTCTAATAATTCAAATCGATTAGTTTTTTTTTGTAATATGTATCTATTTGTTGATTTAGATATTTTTCGTTTATTTATGAATTTCTCATCTTGATGTTCACCGCATGGAAATTAAAAAGCAATAAGGTATAAATTTGCTTGATATGATCAAAGTGTGCTATACAAGTACGTTTTCCAGTAGCTAGTTCCTATACAAAATACGCTTTGACAACGTTATCAGATTTAATTTAACAATACTTTGGTTGACGAGCCTACCTTTTTCTGCACAAATGACCGTTAGTATTATTTTACAGTTTAGCTGGGCGCAATAGTAGTGCAAATAGCGCTTACGGCTGGGGGTGGCCGAAATACTGCGTGTTTGTGTACGCTTACACGCAATATCTACCACAAAATCGAAATTATTATATGAATGCGTAAATTATTAATTTGTTAAATTTTTCCTCAAAAAGGTGCCATTTTTAATTTTTATGAAGTTTTGCCCAAATTTTCCGGTACCCCTCCCCCTCCCAACTGTTAGATTCTGGCAGTGAAGCGGGAATCCGGCTGTGACTCGAAAAAGTGTCCCCCCCCCAAAATTTGTCCCCCCCCCGGACACTTTAATCTAGATAAAAGTGTCCCCCGGACACTTTTATCTGGATAAAAGTGTCCCCTTAGATAATTATTCGGATAAAAAGTGTCCTTCTTTGGATAAATGTGTCCCCATACCCGGACACTTCTAGCTGGATAAAGGCGTCCCCTCGGACACTTTTATCTAGATAAAAGTGTCCCCCCGGACAATATCATCTGGACAAAAAGCGTCCCCCCCGCTAACATTGCAATTGATGGTTCAGGTTCAGCTTCTGGTTATACTTCTGCTTCAGCTTCGACTTCTGGTTTAGGTTCCAGCTTCTGGTTGAGGTTTAGGTTCAACCTTCTAGTTCCGGGTGCACCTTCTGGTTCAGGTTCAGGATGCACACATAACAAGCGAAACTTAAACATTAACAAGCGTAGGAACCTAAACCTGAACGCAGAAGTTTAAGCTGAACCAGAAGTCAAACCAGAAGCTGAACCTGAACCATCAATGCCAATTTTAGTGGGGGGACACCTTTATCCAGCATAGCGAATGAGTCCGGGGAGACCCTTTTATCCAGATAAAAGTGTCCAGGAGGGGGAACACATTTAGCCAAAAACACTTTTATCCAGATAAAAGTGTCCGGGGGGACACTTTTATCCAGAGAAGAAGTGTTCGTGGGGACACTTTTATCTCAGGTAAAAGTGTCCGGGGGACAAATTTTAGAGGGGACACTTTTATCCGTGACAGGTCCCCCCATCCACTCTCCCTCATACATGTATATCTAATATTGTATGCTAGTTGACGGATGGGTGGAAACTCAAGTACTCACCCAAAGTTCGATCCGAGGGGGAGGGTCCGGACATTGACAAAATTAAAAAATGAAAGTGAACCCCTGTCGCCAGTGTATTTTATCAGTGTATTTTTTTTCAGTATCAGTGTATTTTTATTTGAATAAGCAGTTTTCTAAAATTAGTACTCGAAAAATTTTTCATGAAATTTGAGTAATTTTTTCCAACATTTTGCCCGAAAATTATTAAAATAGCGTCAGTCAGGCTCAGAGGGAAAAGGGTCAAAATTAAGTCGGATTAAATCGATTTAGGAGAGGGCGGGTCCCAGCCCAGAGGGGGGAGGGGTACCCAAAGTTTTTCCGGTGTGGGATCGATAATTTCATATTAGTGCACTCTTGGTAATAGGTACCAGTTAGATAGGTATTAGAACAAATAAAAAACGTAAATTAAAAAAAAAAAAAAAAAAAAAAAAAAAAAAAAAAAAAAAAAAAAAAAAAAAAAAAAAATAAAAAAAAAAAAAAAAAAAAAAAAAAAAAAAAAAAAAAAAAAAAAAATTTTGTTGGTGTGTGCTTATATGAGTCTCAATTCTTGACATTTCAGTTTCATTCCTTTTGGAAAAATATTAATGGGTTCACTCAAAATTACTGACTGTTGTCACTCAAAACGTGGTAGACTGGCCCAGACAATGTACAAAGGCATGCCGACCATAAACGGCTCCAATTAGACTTGCATATTAACAATGACTTACCAGACCTATGGCCACAGATACACATGGGGGGAAAGTCCCCCAGATTTGAGATGTCGAGACTTGCTCCCCTTCTCAAATTTGACTTAAAAACTTGGATGAATGAAATATTTAAGCAGATGCAATTTATTGCGTTTTTTACGTTCAAGCCCCCCCCCCGCTGGTTTCAAGGCGATCTTAAAATTTCGAAAAAACCAGGGACAAGCCCACCCCCAGACTGAGACCCCGTCTACATGTATTATGCCTACGGCCCTAGCACACACTCACGTAACACAACTATTATATGATATTTAAAAGAACACACTTACTTGTTTTAAATGCACACTGAGGTTGCTTTTATTTTTTTTATTTTTCCATTGAATGATATTGCAAATATTTTTAATTTAGGTAAGAGGGAACATGATGACTTTCTAGGCATAACTAAATTTTACTAAAAATTATCACTTAATCATTGAATTAACTTATTTTTTACTAATGATAATAACTTAGTGGATGCCGGCAAGGACTACCTAATGTGTGCATAATTTGCAATCTGAATCTGCAGTATTTACACAAGTACTCAAGCCAGCAGGCGGTCACATTTAGTCGGCCAATTATCTGCCTGCAGTTTTGAGTGCTAACAGTCAGTAATTTTGAGTGACACCATTAAATAACATGCATTCCTTTTATCGTATTTTCAACAATATCGTGCCGACACATAGTCAGCCGTCTACATCAATTGTGTACAGACTAACAAAGGTCACACAAAGGTCTCTAGGGGGGAATTTGCAAGTACTTTCTAATATTAATGATGGAGGTAAATGGAAGTACTTTGGCAGGTACAAATAATATTTTTTTTAAATGACACGTTTCCGTGAACAGTAAACTATTTTGAATAATTATCAATTTGACACACTGTTTAGAGTAGTTAAATCAAAATTAACAAAATATGTATATTTTACATAAGAACTAGCTAGTAGCTACTAGCTACTCGGCAAACGTATGTTACCTAGATAGCTAACTAAATCAATTTGGATGATTAAAAAGAGTATTTCTATTTATGCTATATATTATTTGCGTATAATTTATACAGTTGAGAATTGCGGCTTGTCGGAAGTGTATGGGATTTTGTATGGTAGCAACCAAGTAAGTTTTAGCATTAAGCTAATTTTCAAAAGTATCAACTACTCGTCATCTACTGGCATTTGGCAGCCATATTTTCGAGAAACTTCGTACATATACGTTTTCATCCTTCAGCCTGTAATTAATTCCTAGCATTTAGATCTTTGGGACTTATCTTATTGTTATCATCAAATGTGTTTTGCTGAATAGATTGAAATATAGCCAAATAATGATTGTTGAAATATTAATTAAACATGACTAGAATTAGAATTAGAATAATAATAATCGGAAAACGGTGCGAAAGGCGTGTAATGAGTTTGCTGCGAATACTACATAGCTCTGCATCAAAGTAGGTATCTCATATGGTAGAATGGTAGGTTGATTAAATGAGAAAGTCCATTGGAAAATTCGTTTGCATTTTTAAGCTGTCCCTTTTCATTGTACAATCTCATACATCTGGCCCGGCTCTTTTCACCCAGACGCGTCTCTAGTTACGCAGTTCGGCCGAGATTCAGCCTGTATATGTCATTATGTTGATTCTGGTATATGCGTACTCGAAAATATTAGGGAACGATGTCAAAATGAAGACGTTTTCTAAAGCGTATTACGCGTTAACAAGTTGCCCCTGAAAGAGACAAAGTCCTTCCCCAGAGATGTTCATGTTTAAAAATAGAATAAGTAGCATATTACTAGCATCTATTCACTCTTACTGTCTTACAGAAACCTTTTAATATGACGCTTGTGACCGCCTCGTTATCCTAATTTATTTACACTGCGTTCAACTTAATGTTACTGCGTTAAGGTGGTAGTTACGTTTTCGCAGCTTTTTTCAAAGCTCTATTTTTTAGCAGTTACTAAATCAATTTACAAGCGGTCTTTTGCATATTATTAATCCACTTATTTTTTACAAAATTACAATTTTTCAACAGTCGATGTTACTCATAGTGTGCACGCTAACTATTTTGTTGAAGCTTATCAGCTCAAAATTTTGCATTTTTTCTCGTATTTCGTTATTTCGTCACTGTGGTAAAAATCGTCCTCATACAGTCAAGCAATTTATACCAAAGGCACGTTGATGTGTTGTGAAAGTGCTGGTATGTTTAACTAAACGTAATAATTGAGCATATTTTTACAATGAGCACAAGTTCGCCTCAAATTTTGCTAAAAAGTCAAGAAACGGCAGTTTTTATGACTTTGGTAGGCTGTAACTAAACAAATAATCAACATTTTCGCTCAATTCGAAAAAGGTATAGGGCAAATTTATTTGGCTACTGTCAAGTATCCTTTCTTTGCAGTCTTATGAACTGAACAGGGTAGTTGTTACTTCAACTGAAATCACTCATTGTGCTCAGAAATGACGGATTATTTAAAATTTTTTAATTTAGTTAAATAGAGCCTCATTGGGGCCAGCTAATATTATATTAAGCACAGTTTGCCCGTACCCGTTGAAAAAATGGCGGACAAAAGATTAAAAAATGACGTTTTAGGAGACTGAAGAAAATTTGCAATTTTTGCAGGGGTTTATTAACACTGCCAATGCTCTTGGCTGCTGAGACATATACTAACCAAATTTTGCGGGTATAATAAATGCATAAGGGACTATATGTATGTAAATTATGGTGCAAAGTGATTATTGGTATTTTGTGATATTGGCATGAGAAGTCAGAATTGAGGTAAAAAAACTTCAAAGTTACAGATCGCCTAGAACGACTAACAGAAATATGTCATATTTTAGCTAAAAATATTCTTAAAATAAAATGGGTTAGACCTTTTTTGAATGGCGTTTTTGAGTAGTGTAAGAGCCATAAGAATTTGCATTCAATTTTGTAAGTCCTCAAAAAATACACAAAAAATCCAGTTTTTGAGCTATAAATTAGCCGTAAAAATTTGAATCAATGTCAAAATTCGCTGAAATATCATTATTTGCATTCGCAATGTTCGTGCCAAATTTGGTTATGTTCGACCAAGTAACTTTTGAATTATTGCAAAAACTTCGAAAACGTAACTACCACCTTAAGTGTGTGCCTAGTATTAAGTAAAAACTAATAGAGACTTCTTTGCATACATAATATACAAGTGTAAGTTATAGCACGATGTAGCGTGCACTCAGCGATATATACGCACTGTTACGTGAAGCGCCAAGTGCATGAACGAGTGCGCGCAGCGCACGAGTTTATGCACGCGGGTTTCACGTGCCAGTGCGAATAGTTGCTGAGTGCATACTACAAAGTATTATAACGTTCTTATAATATGCCTGTCTTGAAATATGCAGCGAAATAAGTCAATAACTAAGATGCACGTCTACAGCAGTGCAATAACTAATGCACGCTGTGAATCTAGCAGCGTGTACTTTAGTTATTGGCGTTAGTTATTGCACTGTTTTTTCAAAGCAGGTATGATATAAGTGATGTATCTAAGTGAATGCGGTGTTTACTCAGGCGACGGATTTTGGAGCAGCGTTTTAGGCAAAGCTGACAATTTGTACAATTGCTGAATGAATTCGTATAATTTTTAGCAATTATTTAAATTATTTTGATACAGTTCCTATTTATCAGAGCAATAAACGGTTATATCAAAGATTGATTAAAACTTTCTGGGCAGAAATTTGCTCCTAAAGATCCTTTAGACCATCGTTAAGTTGCGTATTATCTGTTTAGTTCTGACTGGCACTTTGCTTCTTTTACTATACTTACATTTAATAGTTTTGGAACCAACTCAGTTTACCACCTCAATTTACCACCAAGCAAGGCCGGCTTTTTGGTCGCCAGAGATAGCACACACACAAAACTTACTTAAGGCCTGATAGCTCCTCGGATCAAGATCCTCGAGCTGTGGCCTGCCCTCGCCTGATCAGACAACGCCCCTGAGCCCAGTCCTGCTCGAGGTCAATAACAATTTGCGTTGAAAATATAGCCTAATACCTATCTAACTGGTACCTATTACCAAGAGTGCACTAATATGAAATTATACATGTAACAGCCAAAAAATTTTGGGTACCCCTCCCCCCTCTGGGCTGGGACCCGCCCTTTCCTAAATCGATTTAATCCGACTTAATTTTGACCCCTTTCCCTCTGACTGACTGACGCTATTTTAATAATTTTCGGGCAAAATGTTGGAAAAAATTGCTCAAATTTCATGAAAAATTTTTCAAGTGCTGAGTTTAAAAACTGCTTATTCAAATAAAAATACACTGATACTGCTAAAAAATACACTGATAAAATACACTGACCAGAGATTTTAGCTTTAGCTTTTAATTTTGTAGATGTCCGGACCCTCCCCCTCGGATCGAATTTTGGGTGAGTACTGAGTATTCACCCATCCGTCAACTAGCATACAATATACAATATACATGTATGAGAGAAGTGGATGGGGGGACCTGTCACGGATAAAAGTGTCCCCTCTAAAATTTGTCCCCCCGGACACTTTTACCTAGATAAAAGTGTCCCCCCGGACACTTTTATCTGGAGAAAAGTGTCCCCCTTTGGATAAATGTGTCCCCCCTCCTGGACACTTTTATCTGGATAAAAGTGTCCCCCCGGACACATTCATCTGGATAAAAGTGTCCCCCCACTAAAATTGCCATTGATGGTTCAGGTTCAGCTTCTGGTTTGACTTCTGGTTCAGCTTGAACTTCTGGTTCAGGTTTAGGTTCCTCCGCTTGTTAATGTTCAAGTTTCGCTTGTTATGTGTGCATCCTGAACCTGAACCAGAAGTTGCACCGGAACTAGAAGTCGAACCTAAACCTGAACCAGAAGTTGGAACCTAAACCAGAAGTCGAAGCTGAAGCAGAAGGCTAACCAGAAGCTGAACCTGAACCATCAATGGCAATTTTAGCGGGGGGACACTTTTATCCAGATAAAAGTGTCCGGGGGGACACTTTTATCCAGATAAAAGTGTCCGGGGGGACACCTTTATCCAGCTAAAAGTGTCCGGGTATGGGGACACATTTATCCAAAGGGGGACACTTTTATCCAAATAAGTGTCCAGGGGGACACTTTTATCCAGATAAAAGTGTCCGGGGGGACACTTTTATCTAGATTAAAGTGTCCGGGGGGACAAATTTTGGGGGGGACACTTTTTTCCGTGACAGACCCACACTGCCAGAATCTAACAGTTGGGAGGGGGAGGGTACCGAAAATTTGGGCAAAACTTAGTAAAAATTAAAAATGGCACTTTTTTGAGAATTAATTTAACAAATTAATAATTTACGCATTCATATAATAATTTCGATTTTGTGGTAGATATTGCGTGTAAGCGTACACAAAACACAGTATTTTCCCCACCCCCACCCGTAAGCGCTATTTGCACTACTATTGCGCCCAGCTAAACGGTAAAATAATACTGACGGTCATTGTGCAAAAAAATGTAGGCTCGTCAACCAAAGTGCTTGTTAAATTAAATTATAACATTATCAAAGCGTATTTTGTATAGGAACTAGCTACTCGGAAAACGTACTTGTATAGCACACTTTGATCATATAAGAGCAATTTTACCTATTGCTTTTAATTTCATGTGGTGAACATAAATATGAGAAATCCATAAATAAACAAAAATATGTAAATAAACAAATAAATAAACACATCCACAAAAAGAAAACTAATCGATTTGAATTATTAGAATGAGTATTCTTATAATGTTATATAATATTTGCGTATACTTTTTCCAATATAGAATTTATTTCATTGTTCTCATGCGGCTTGAAGAAAGCGTATTGGTGTTGTATGTTAGCAACAAAAAGTTTCAAAGTATCAAATTAATATTGAGAAGTATCACGTACTCACTGGCATCTGACATTATCAATATTTTCTGGAAACTTCATACCTTTTCAAGCAAATGAGAATATACTTATCTTTCTGTCCATAATTAATTTCTAGGTTTTAGATCTTTGGAATTTATTTCAATGTGTTCGTCTATGTACTGTAGAACGTAAGAAATGTATTTTATTGATTAAAATACACTGAAATTAAATAGTTTGAAATATAGTCAAATAATTATTGACAAAACTTTAATTAAAAATGAATACAAATACAGAAAACGGTGCGAAAGGGTTATAATAAGTTTGCTGTGAAGACTAGCTTTTCATCTAAGTTTCTGATAAATTGTAGAATAGTTGGTTGACTAAATGAGAAAGACTATTGGAAACTTTGTTTGCAGTTTTATGCGGTCCCTTTTCACTCTACAGTCTCATACATCTGGCCCGGCTCGTTTCACTCAGATCCGTCACTACGCACTTAACGGGGTAGTGTCGCGAAAGCAGTCGATTTTGCGCGACTGTAAAACTTGTTCAGTAAAATGTTAGAAATTGTTCTTTCTATATTTTGAAAATCTACCAAAAGGCAAATTATTTTGCCAAGTTTCAGCGAAATTGGTGCAGCATATAGTTTGCAATAATGTCTCAAAGTCGGAAAAATGACGAAAAAAAACCTATTCACATTCCATTTTTTAGTCACATTTATCAATTTTTCGGTTTAGTTTTTTTACATAGACTAATAGCACATATGTTGTAGTTTATGCACACAAAATTTAATGCAGATTGCTGTAGCGGCTGTGGAGTAATACTAGTTTGAACTGTGAAGGTGTACTTAAACTGTAAAATAATAATAGCAATAATGATAAATTGTGGAAAATCTAGACGCTTATTTTCAAATCAGAAGAAAAACGAACCTTCAATTTTCTTTTTTCTTATTTGTCGCAAAAAATTGTGCGTCTACACATGATGTGTACTTCACAAGCTTGCCAATCTGATATCTGGCTTGATTTTTCGAACTTTTATGTCCCTATTGTGTGATGTCTGGCTTGCTAATGACGATTGGTCCAAGATATTTGTCCATATTGATAGTGTGATGTCTGGCAGTAATTATTTGACACCATACAGCGTTGGACTAGCTGCTCATTGCATGTACTACTTCAAAACAAAAAGTTCTATTTTCACAGCCTATGAGCAAAACTGCTTTCGCGACACTACCCCCTTAAACCGGGATTCAGCCAGTATATGTCACTATAATGTGGTACACGCGAACTCGCACAATAATAGGAAACCTTGTCAAATTAAATACGTTTTCTAAAGCGTATTACACGTTTAACAAGTTGCCCCTAAAAGGAACAGGGTTCCTCCCCAGAGATGTTCATGTTAAAATAGGATAGGTAGCATACTACCAAGAATACTACATAGCATCTACTCACTTTTGCTGTTTTACAGAAACCTTCTAATACGACGCTTGTGACCGCCTTGTTATCCGAATTTATTTACACTGCGTTCAACTTAAATTTTACTGTGTTAAGTGTGTGCCAAGTATTGAGTAAGTAAGAACTGGGGGAGCCTCATTTGCATATACACAATCGATATGAGTGCGGTGTTTACCCAGGCGACAGATTTTGGAACAAAATTTTAGCCAACAGCTGACAACCCTGAATCCGAAACGCGTGCAATTTGCTGAATGAATTAGTATAATTTTTACGCGGCCCCCAGAGGCCGCGTATATACTATATTCAGAATCTGCGATTTCTACGTTAACCTGGGTAGGTAGATTTTCTAGTGTTAATTAACACTAGAAGGGTAGGTAACTCGCCGATCTGACAGTCTGCACACACATTATGAACTGACAGTTTGGCGAAACGCACAGACTACGGGTATGCAGAACAACCCCAGGCAAAAGGCTCAGCTCCGGGGCGGAATCGAACCACCGACGTTCTAATCCGAAATCAGATGCTAAGTAAATGCGCGCAGCACTTACCAACTGAACCACCCGGGCTAACGGTTCGGTTTGATTAAACATGAACTTTCAGCGAACGAATCAAACAGTCGTAGAAAAGTACGTAAGAATTTACTAGCAAAAAAAATGCCTTACAATAAGTACAATAATAATTGCTTGACGTTGAAGCAATTAAATTATTTTTATATTTTTGAGATAAAAAAATTACATCTAGTACTAGGGTCTAACTATTTGTCTTTTGTTGAAGAAGAACTTTCAATAGTCGAAGTTAACATCTTTGCACCAGAGGTCTCATAGTGTACTGGTTAGCACTCTGGATTCATAGTCCATTGGTCCGAGTTCGAATCTCGGTGAGACGTTCTAATTTTTACTTCAAAGGTTTTTGACCTCAAAATTCTAATAACGTCTTTCAATTTATTTTTGTTCCTTCTAGAGAAGGAACTATTGTTTTGAAATCAACTCTGCATAGTGTAAAAGTAGCAGCCACATGTTGTCCAGCGTATATGATTAACACGTAAAATCAGTATGGGAACCGACTGCTCTTTTTTTTTGAAAACCGGTGTTTCTTTACTATTTTTAATGAAATAATGGTCAACGACATTTTTGCCTAAGCATTGAATTGTCATTTTGCTAAAATTTTGTGATTTAAAAAACTTTCGTATACACATGCTAATCACGTGATCGTCTAGTCTGGTGTCTGGCTTCTACTTTCCTTCTACATAGTCATAGCTGAACATCGTTAAATATCGAACTGGTGTGGTCGAGTGATCAAAAGCGCTAGTCCAGAATTTGTTGATGTGTACTTCGAAAGATCGACCCTCATATGATGAATTTTTGCAAAATATTTACGCCGCTTTTGTCAGCAGAAACTGTTTTGATATGAGATTTTTTGTCAAGGAAAGCGATAGCGTCGTCGAGTTGGCAAGTAGTTGCAATTATGGCATGTGTTTTCGGCATGAGCATTGAAACAGAATAGAACAACTGTACACAGGTACTTGTGCGAAGCTGAATTCTCCTAGGTAAAATAAGCAGAATTTTTACTCAGCGAAGGAACCTTGCCCCCTTTTGGGGCCTGCTTGTTTCAATTTTTGTTGTTTGAAAAGCTTTGGAGCTACTCAGCAGTGACTGTGTGCAGAAATTAGAATTTTAAAAAATTTTATCCACAATAAGTGGCCGCGTTTAATATTTCTCTGGAATATTGCCACTCAGACCACACAGTGTAACAGCTCCTCACTCAGCTAATGAGCTTGTCACTCCAAATTGCCCGCCCAACTTCTTCCAACTTCACTTTAAATACCCTCTTGATGACACCTAATTAATGATTTGTTTTTCCTTTTCGCGGAGCATTAAAAAGTTTCCCCAGTTATAATTATGTATCCATTTACTTAAAGTTTCCTTATTCTTTTCCAACTCCCGAAACTATCGCTAATTTATTTCCACTAATTCTCAACAGTCGTGACGCTACAAACCCTAATTCCCAGAAAATAGACCTAAACCCGTATTCCCAAAATTTCGTGATTTTAGAGTAATTTCTGAGAAATTTGGCAATGCATTCCTTCTCGGTCGAACCTGTATAAATCACTCACACACAGCAGTGCAATCAAACACAACACAATTAATTTTGGATACAAGCTGTACCATGACACAAGCGCATCATTAATTATACACAAACTACAACAAACATTTCATCACAATATATTTATTTTCATTACATGAAATGACATTTACATTACACATGTAACATACATGTAATCATACATGTAACAGCCAAAACATTTTGGGTACCCCTCCCCCCTCTAGCTGGGACACTCGCTTTTCTAAACCGACTTAATACGACTTGATTTTGATCCCTTTCCTTATGACTGACGGACGCTATTTTAATAATTTTCGGGCAAAATTTTGATAAAATTCAAAATTCATGAAACTTATTTCAAGTGCTGAGTTGAAAAACTGTTTATTCAAATAAAAAACACTGACCAGAAATTTTAGTCGAAAATTTTGTAGCTGCCCGGACCCTCCCCTCGGACCGAAATTTGGGTGAGTATTCCCCTCTCTCCCAACTGCATATCTGTATATAATTATTATGGACTCGTGCAATTACCTAGTTTTCTAATAGTCAGAAAATCGCTTGTGCGGGTGATCAGAGTTTATTCCCGTAGTCACAATTTTTCCAGCCAATTTTGGATCCAAAGGTAAGTACATACATATTTCAGCTAGAAATCAATAGTTAAATTATTTGGTTCACAAAATTTTTTACAAAACTGTCGCATACATGGCCTAGGTGCGTAAAACTGTAAATGACATTGTCTTTGGGCAAAATTGCCTTTAGAATCTCAAGTAGGCATATTATTTTGACCGCCACCTTTTATAAAACATTTAGTAATGAATTATGAGATAGTGCTGCGATTCGCAAGCAGTCAGTTTAGCGTGTCTGTAACACTTGTTAAGCAACAAGCTCAATCTGCGGCAAAACTTTCAGTAAGTATCAAGCCAAAAGTTTTAAGTAAACTGACCAGTGGTCAGCTGAAGCCTGTTGTGCAACGACATTTTGTTGTTTTTTAATTGAAACAAACAACAAATCCGATCCGAAACACTTGCTATGCAATCATTTGCTGCACAAGTTTTTGGTAAAACACGACACACTCATGGTGCTTGTCGCTGTTAGCTAGGCATTGGTCAGAATACCCATGTATCAGTTGCAATACTAATGCAATACATAGGGTCTATTCCTTTACCGGATTAAAGGGTTAATTATAATCGGACTAAACGGTTTAAAAATTATGCACAAAAATGCCATTCCAAAACCTCCGGATTAAACGGACTTAACTTTTAGTGCGCTGCTTTTTAGTCAGACTAAACCGACTTAACTATGCACGCTACTGTTAAGCGTGCATGTTAAATCCGTTTAGTCGTGTGGTAGTTTAGGAATGGGTTCGGACTAAAATTAAGCCGCAGACTTATTTTAAACCGTTTAGTCCGTTTAGTCCGACTTGTTATTCCAAAACCTCGGACTAAAATAAGTCCAGTCCGTTTAATCCGGTAAAGGAATAGGCCCATAGTTGTAATATGTTCATTTGATATATGCATTAACATTGAACAGCTAGTAGATCTTTTGTATAAGCTTACTATGATTGTATGTAAAGAAATATAAACAAACTGTGTGACACTGTGGCTGCCGCTGATGTAATTGTATTTGGCATTTGGCACAAGGAACTTTTGTATCGTATTGGCAATTTGTACCCGCACATGCGCAGATATTTTGCAGCAAGCATTTGGTGTCAATCAAGACTTCTATGATCATTTTTTACGCGGCGGCCTCAGCCGCCGCGTATATACTACATATATTACACATGCTCAGTTTAGCACGTATCTCGTGCTTACTGTGTTGATTGCTGTGTAAAAATTTCTACGTCCTAAAAATACGTTATTTGTGTGAGCGTGTCTGTTCATGGTGTCTGCGAATTAGTGTGGAACTCAGCGTATAACATGCAGTGATTAAGTGTATTGGCTATCACGCTTGCACATAGTTACCAAACTGCTTTGTGTGTGTGTGTGTGTCAAGTGCTGGAGACTTGCAATTTTGCACACAGACGGTAGGTATTAATGCATAACCTGTCGTAACAATGTTTCCTAAATTGAATATCAGCGCGCCGGTACCAGGACATTCTGAAGGCGTTGGCAAAGCGTCGAAGGCTATACAATATCCATGTACTTGAGCTATCAAGACATGAACGGCAAAACTTCAATATAGGTAGTTTAGCAACTGATGTTGTCACACAGCTTTTGCTTTGCTTTGCTCATTGTAAAACAGTTTTTGCACATGAACTTTTTGTAGCTTCATAAACTGTCAAAAAGGGTGGATTTCACCCCGGTGAGTGGTTTTTAAAAACCATTGTTTTACGTACGCTTGCATATGATTTGCACATAATTTCAGTGAAAAATATTGCCTGATTCGTTTCAATTTTCGTAGAAACTCTGAAACCGTGGTTTTAAATAGATTAGTTGAAATCTCACCACAACAAAGACTTGCTCTGCTGGAGGTTTGAAAATTTAACTGAGTCAAAACCACGGTTTAAGAAAATCAATGAATCCTTTTTAAGAAAAATTATAACAAATCTGGCAATATTTCGTAATAAATTCATGTGCAAATCATATGCAAACGTACGTAGTAAAACTATGGTTTTTTTAAAAACCACCGTCGTGAATCCAACCCAGAAAACCGAAAGCAAACTGCTACGAAACAGCATATTGCGGCTTTCCATGTTACATCTGTTGGCTTTTAAAATTTTGGTGCCGCGTTTTATATTCGAAGAATATCCTCGGCATCGTACCTAAGCATGTCGCAACGAAATCTATCCAAAATTAGTTTAACTTTACTCGCAAGACGTGCTTGTTTTATCAGATACCTATGTAGCAATCAGCCATGTGACTCACGCACAATACGTAACCTGCATTCGCTACACGAACGCACACTGAAAGTGCCACTGATTGCTGTGTAACTTTTGTGCTGGACAATGCAGTGACACAAGCACAGTTGACCCAAAGTGCACGGAAAACAAACGCACAAGCTCATAGCACACTCCCAGTCTTGTGTTATCCGCCAAAAACAAAATTAAAGACCTGTTGTTTTGTGGCACAACAGGAAACAAGCAGCAATTTCATGCAAAATCTATAGAGATCTTATCCATGGTCAAGACCAGCCTTGCGGTCTGCACCAGTATCAGTAATTTTGAGTGCAAATCATATTCGGTAGAAGCTAAATCACTTGGAAGAATTTGCTTCAAATGAAGTTAAACCTGTCGCTACTCACTATATATGTATTATTTTAAACATGCGGAATGGCTTTCTGGCATTAGGGCCGATTCATGCCTATGTGCGTATGTCCGTTCAGCTGACAAAATTATGAATAAATCGACACTAATAGTGTAGAAGTTCAGATCGGGGCGTGATTATTTCGTGAGATTGTCGGTTGAAGGGACATAGGACTGTAAATATGAATGAATAGACTGTCCTCTAGGAAGATCCAGTCTTACAATTTACTTGATTCCTTAGGACAAAGCTTCGCTATTTTGGTAATGAAGTATTACCAGTAAGTGGTAACCAACTGTAAACTTTTTGTCATGTCATTCAATGCAAGAATAATAAAATTTTACAATTCGCAATAACCTATAAACATGCAAAAATTGGTGAATACAGCCCCAAAACATCTTTTGGAATTTTTTAAACTTTTTTGGCTAGTTGTTTTAATTAAAGGCATATATTAGGAATTTTTTGGCAATTCACAGGACAGAAATGTGTGGCACTTTTCTGACAGGTTTAGACCTAACGGTTAGATTCTGGTAAAAACAGCCTAAATCAGGCATCATTTATTGGATAGACGCATGCAGAACATGGTCTTTTAAGCTATTTTTGCTCGTACCGCTACTTGGTGGAACTCATACGTGAGTAATTAGCAAATTTTGGGTGGAGGGAAGTATTACTAGTTGTTTTTCAATATTTTTGAGCTGCTGTATTTTACTTATTAGTTCTGGGTGGAACTTTGCCTGTTTTATAAGCTACCTAAACAAACTTGAAACTAGTTGAATCCATCCCATAGTTTTTGAAACAAAAAATGTCGGGTTTTTTGGAAATGAAAAACACCAAAATTAAATAAAAAACACTCAATTTGGCATTTTTGGGCCTACAGTAACCCACGAAACTAACACCAATAGCAACAACAACAAAAGTTGGCTAGCTGGCAGCCTGGGCCAGCTTACACACAAAACACGATCACACATAATGGTAAGTTTACACACAAACACACACACAATTTTGTCCAAGCGATTACACGTACATTGCACGTGTAATTCGCTAGGGCAAATCAAATGTAAGGTCCTGTCGCTACTGTGCTAGCGACAGGAAAAAAGTGATGCAATGTTCTTTATTTTAAGAATTTAAAAATTTCGTGGGAGACAATTAGTGTTCAACCAAGTTTCCGGAAAACTGTTATATTGCATTTAGTTTTCAATGAAGCCGTGAAGTCGTGAACTGTTACGAACTTTCTAAATCCTATTTACATTTCTAAAATAGTCTCCGAAAATAGTATTCGATTATTAACGCTTCCATTTCTTTTTTCTTTCACAATCGGGTCTCCTCTTGCGTTCAAGACCGGATTCATGGTTAATTTTTGGTTGTGATCCACCAAGGGTCGTTTACAGCTACACCCGCATATCTCCCCAGCCTCAAGGTGTTCCAAGAGGCGAACTTTGGGTACTTTAGGGAAGAAATCTCTCTCAAAAAATCAAATAAACACCAAAACTTGAACACGAATCTAGCATATTTGTGTGTCTGGAATTCTCCAGAGCTGTTTTCCCATCCTGCCCGCCCCTAGGTCTCAGAATGGGTCAAATTTTCGAAATTGAGAATTTGATCTCCCTAGAAGTAATCAGAGCAGCCGATTTGAAACTTGTGAATTTATGGTTCGTTTTTGTGTATTACCATCCTGGACCCAACACCTACCCATCCCCCATCTTTGAGGGTAGCCGACAGACTGTAAGATGTGGGGGGGGGGTTGCACGTACATATGTACATTGAAGACATACGTCGACATTTGGCGTCTCCGGAATGTCACTCCACGGCTGAAGCTTAAATTTCAAAATTTTAAATCACCAAAATTTTGCTCCAAATGCAGTTTTCGGCCAATCTATGCCCTGTTGGGGCTATTCAGCCTCAACTTTTGGCTTGTGGGGTTTTTTTTTTAAATTTGAAATTTTTTTAAAATTTTAAAAAAATTTTTTAAATGTATTTTCGAAATGCCCAAAATGCCCAAATTAACCCTGGGGACGTCAAAATCTCGAATTAGAAAATTGGAACCCTTAGGTCTCTGGAGGGGAGGCGGTCGCACAGGTTTTTGCGAGCCGTACACGCAATAATGGAGCTCAAATTCGTGTTCAGGAGGTAAAATTACCCCAGAAAACAAAGAATCCGCATTGTTGAAAAATTTGCCCATTTTAACCCCGTAGGTGAGGCAGTATGGCTATGGAAGTCCAGACGGCACAAACTAAAACGCTTGTCGGATCCACAATTTGGGACCTAAATCACCCATAGAAAACAGTTTTCATACAAATCCATTACCAAAATTTTTTCAAGTTCACAAGGGGTAGGGGGGTCCCTTGATGTTTCATATAATGAACAAAAGCATCCAGAAAAACGAATACAATGGGTTGTACCCGGCCTTGCAGGGGTCGGCAACCCCACAAGCCAAAAGTTGAGGCTGAGTAGCCCCAACAGGGCATAGATTGGCCGAAAACTGCATTTGGAGCAAAATTTTGGTGATTTGGCACTAGTGTCCATTTTCAGACCGGGGTCCAAAATGTGGGGGGGTACCCCCCCCCCCAAGATTTGGACCGGGGTCCAATTTGTGGGGGGGTACCCCCCACGTTTTACCACCACTAGGGTCTGATTTGTGGGGGGGTACCCCCCCCACGTTTTGGACCGGGGTCGGGTTTGTGAGGGGGGTACCCCTGCCACGTTTTGGACCGGGATCCAGTTTGTGGGGGTGGTACTATGGTCCAATTCGTGGCCTGTTTTTGGAGTTACTGGTCGCAGGTTGTAATTGCGACCCAGTGTCATACTCTTCTTATTATGCACTCTTGAAATTACCAAGGACGTAGAGCAAAACGAAAAACATGAGCCCCCTTTTGTGAACTAAAGAGCGCCCTATGCGTAGAGAAATTTTTTCAAAAACTGTATAGGTAAGCCGCGAACGTAAAGTCTCATCAAAAAACATCAAACATAAGCATAACTAAGCCTAGGACTATGCCAAGCATCAAGAGTTGACCAATGGTTTCGCATCCAACACAACCTTTGAAAAAAAGGATCGTTTCCCAAAGATGATATTTCTTTACAAGTTATACCACACAGTTTTGCTTTTGCATCATACAATTACCTGTTGTGGAAATTGGCAACGTTTTCGTCACGTTTAAAACTCCCTGACATCTGTACTTTTTAAATTACTGCTCATTTATGTGAGAAAATAGCGAAATGTACAAAACAAAGCAAAAATATACCGTCCGGGCTTTGGATGGGTCAAAAACCACTTTCGACTTTAACCATGTAAAACTGATTTGCTGCGAGTGTACTGTGTATGTGTGCGAGCTTTATTCGTTTCAAATACAAAAGGCATAATACTAAAATACCATTGCACTTTCAATTCCGTTATCCCAGATTGTTATTCAAAACAAGCACGTTTTGCGAGTAGAGTTAAATTAATTCAGGATGAATTTCGTCGCGACATTTTTGTAATGCTGAGGATATTCTTCGAATATAAAACGCGGCGCCAACATATTTCAATGCCAACACTTTTCAAGCAACTAACCATGACCACTCTCAGTTTTAATCTCACTTTTTAGCGAAAGTCGGACAAAACAAATGCGCGATTTTTTAGTGGCATGATTTCTGCTACTACTTGTACTCTTGATAGTCAAAATTTATTCTTTATGTAACGAAATCACATCGTTATCTCCTCAAGTGGTGCAACTATTTTTATTGTCCGACATTAGCAATGGTCTGCATTGGTTAAAAATGGGTCTATTTCAGAAAAATTCATATGACACAGTTTAAATAAGCTACAATCAAATAATAGGTCTGAATTTGTCTCTGCGGGTGACCTTCACTCGCGAAATCGCGATTTTTTCCGGTTAGTCTCGTTTTGGGTTCAGGCTAGAAATCGCTTGCCAACCGCAGTCCAAGCTTAGACGGTCAGCCGCTGAGGCCGTATAAAGTCAATTAACACCATTCTGCATAACGTGGTACATACATACATACTGTTGCCGTACGACGCGTCGGTGGCAACGGCATTTTAAGTCAACCATCTCATGGTTCCAAGCGCTGATATGTATGTAATCTACAAAACATTGTCACACAGGTTTCGTCTCAACACTGTTCATTAAGATTATTACGTACATGTTATGTATGGTCTGACACACGCCCGCACAACCAGTGTCGCTTGTCGCTGAATACTTATTCATTACTCTGCATAAGCGCAGAGTGAGCACACACAGCACACACACACCCACACATCTAGTGTAATTTCGAGACCTACCCAATTGTTCTATGTAAGTTTACACTCAGAGTAGAGATACATGCAAATTGACCATTTGCATTATAGTATATACGCGGCGGCTGAGGCCGCCGCGTAAAAATATTTACGCAATTTAGTTGTTTCAGGTTTCTGTAGTTGTGTAATCAGGTGACCATTTTCGACAATGT